>CM076571.1:771955864-772180394 GCA_034641835.2 Pinus albicaulis | reverse complement strand
CATTTCATAGCACAGGAAACATCATTACTTGAATGACCTTAGCATAGGACCCTTTCTCTACCAAGGGAAGATAGACACTCTTAACCAAAGCACCATATTACATACGAATCAACAACTACCCAAAAGAGAGACTGCCCCCACGAGGTAATAATATTCTGGAAACAAATAGGGATACAGGAGGGAGGTTTATACAAATGACCTTCTTTTTGTGAGTTGGATAATGCGTACTTATTTGTAAAATATGAATAAACTTTGGTGTATTATATTCAACAATAGGTATTTTTGAAAATGTGAGGTTACCAAAATATATTAAATCAATTATTCATAGGGGGTGTTTTTGAAAAAGAGGTTCACGTTCTAGTCTAAAAAAAAAAATCCTAACATAAAATTTGATGAACTGTAATGATGATTGATCACTTGTCTAGAACAACTACGTGTAAAATCTTAAACATGGATATTTTTGTTTCCGTGTCTCCTTACAGTGTATATCTCAGTGGACAAGTGTTGCCTTATAGGAGAAAGTTTATGGACCTCAATACTCAACCAATTTTTTAGTTTTTTTCCTTTTATGTTGATTTTCATGTCTAAGAGTCCCTTTTGTAATTTTTTTTCATTTTCTATTGATTTTCATGTCTTAAGATTCTCTTGAGTTTTGAGGTGTTGAACTTGTTATCACTCCAATAATTCTCAATAGTTGTGATATTTTTTATTTATTTTTTAAAGAATATTAGAGGTAACCACAAACCTACTTTTAAGCCTTAGGATCTAGCCTTCCTAATGCTCAGAGAGGGATCTCTCTATATGATTTATCTTTGTTGATTTAAATTGATTTTAGGCTAGTTATGTAGGGTAAATTGGTTTTGGTTTTTTATTTGATTTGGTGGTGAAATCTCTTACTCGGATGGATAGATGTAGGTATGTATTCCATTGTGCTAATGGATTCAATGTGTCAAGCAGTCAGATCAGGATCAAGGTCTAAAGTTAAATGTTTATAGGGAAAGATAGCTGAGTTACTTTAGATCTTCAAGGCTAATGGTGAAAATGGTTTCAATCGGGGTAAGAGAGAAATTAAGAGTTCTCAAATCTGGATAATGAGTGAAAAGGAAGAGGTCAATCGAAACTAGGGAACAATTAAGGGTTCCTTAGTCTAGATATCAGTGGAAAACATATAAATGATAGGCAGTTCAAGACAGAGTGCTTTTAACATATTCTAAAATAATATTCTTGATTTATCATCTATATTTAGAACAACATACAAGTATTGATGTAAAACATAATAAATTGACAAAGAAACAAGTGAAAATACTTAATTGTAGTGGCCCAACACATGAATCCTGTAATATGATGCTTTATTGCTTTAAACAAGTCTACTAACTTGAAATTAGTACAACCACACTTAGGTTCATAATAGTACAACTATAGAAATGTTTAGCAATTCATCCACACTCAATACTTCCAAATGAGAAGTATTTATACAAAAAATTATACAAAATATCCTAAAACAAACTTAGGAATTATTCATGGAAAAACAAATATCTTCATGCAAGAAGATAGTCACAGCTTTCTAACTAATGCTAGTTGTCCCTTTTTTATTGAAATTATTGTTTGTTGTCTTCATTTTGTTGTTTATTTCTCTCTTTGTTGTTAATCAACGAGGGAAGTGGTTGAGTGTCTTTCACGCTGGCAGCCTTATCTCTATTTTTCTTTGACTTTAACATCTTAACTGATACACTTTAACCTTATACTCTTTAAATTTCACTGTAAACTGTGACTATCATGTTTTTACTATACACTGTAAATGTTGTTTTAACCTTTAATGCTCTGTTTTACTACAAATTGTTTTCACAGTAAATCAGTCATATTTTCCCAAAATTATGCCTTTGGCAATTTGATCTTCAACATCCTTCTGAAAATCTTATCAGCTTTAGTATACTTTGAGAATGTAGGTTTGTTGACAAATAGGTGTTTCACCTCATGATGTAGGTAAAAAAAAATTCTCAAAATTCTTATAAAGTACCTTCCCTGTTGGAATGCCTTGTGAGGTAGGTAGATTAGTCTGATCCTTGGCAATTTCTCTCATCTTCTTATCATAGTCATCCTGATTCATTGGTTTTTCATGGATAACTAATGGATTTAGAAGGCCTTTTTTCCTTAGGACATCAAATTTCATCATAAACTTGGTAATAGCAACCTCCATGTTTTGGCGTTTCTCCTCTAGTTGTACCATCAAATTCTTCTTAAAAACTACCTTCCGAACTTCTAGGATGGTTTATGTTCTGTCATTAATTCCAATTTCTTCAAGTTCTTGTCTATTTTTGGAATTGAGAAACTTGATGATTTCAAGGTATTCTTCAGGTTTCTTACTAAGCTCTTCTTTGATCTTTTGAACAGCTTCTCTTATTGATTTGACTAAGTCTATCTATTCATAGATAACATGAATGGATGGCCAAATATCATTGACAAATTCAATGATATTGGTCCAAAGTTGTTGCCTAGCTTGTGCCATGGGTTCTTTCAATGTTAGATATTTTTATAACTTCTTCAATTGCTCATTCAATATGTTTTCTCTTTGTTCTTCATTCTTAGCCATTATTTTAGCAAGTTTATTTTCATCTTCAAGAATTTTAAGCTATTATTTAAGCCTATTAATCTCATTGGTCTAAATAGACATGTCTTGTATAGCTTTTGCTAACTTGCTTGCTTCATCTAAATGTTTTGATGTTGTTTTTGAAGACTCTGTTGTTGAAGTAGTTAATGAAGTGAAAAGTAATGTTGTATCCATAGGGACTGTAGGAGCCAGTGATTCTGCTAGTGTGGAAGGTACAGCAGTAGTAACTACAGGAATGACAGTGACTGGGATTGTTTCTTTGCTCGCTTATTTCTCCTGGACCAACTTGTCCATTTCAATCTCCATTTCCTTTATCTAAGCACTCAATTTTAAAATGGGAATCATCATCTCATCTTATGATTTGTATCATGTAATACTCCTTTGCTTGAGGATGTTTTGTAGGGGGAAACTTTAGTTGTTTCTTTAATGCAGCAATGTCTACATTTTTCTTCTTTATATTTTCCTCTACAAATTTGACATTTTTATGACCATATCCTCCTTCAATCACTAATTCCTCCAAAGTTTTAATTCTATTGTCTTTTTCCTGTGAAGATGATTTCTCCAATTTGAGCTGATCTTTGATATTTACTAGATTGTTTTGCAGTTTCTGTGCACTCATGGCCTTGGTGGTCATTGTATAATAAATCATCTCCTCTGCCTGCTTATGAAACTCAATTTGGTCTGGACGATGAATATCCTGGACTGGGACTTCAAAATATATATTTTTGTAATCAAAAGATGACTTAGGAGTTTGAACTGTGGGTTGAAGAAATGTCATCTGTATCTTTTTATTCTTGTAGTCAAAGGCAAAAAGTAGCCTATTCTGGATGCCAGGAGTTTGTTTCAGATACTGAGAATATATTTCTGTTTTAATTTCTTCATTTATGGCTTTAATTTCTTTGTATCTCTCTTTGATATCCATCTCCTTTTCTACTAGTTTTTTGGATGAAGAAACTTCAATACTATGTTGCTTTTGAATAAGCCGAGTGTTTGAAGTTGTAGGTTGATGTTCTTCTTCAATCATTTTAGAAGGTGCATTGTCCTTTGTTTCTTTTTCTGTATCAATCACCTCTATTGCTTCAACTTCTTTATTGGTGGGATTTAACTTTTTCTTTTTACTGTATCTCAATTTAAATTTAGTTCAGTTGTAGTATCTGAAGTATATGATCCCTCTTCTCTGTTTCTCTTTGAGTTATTTTCTTCTTGGGTTGGAGTTTGCAAATTTTGACTAGTCTCTCCTTGCTTCCCTGCCTCTATCAAGGTGTTTTCCTACCATTGAGACTAGTTGGAGAATTTCTCAATCTCTGGTTTGTTTTCATGTATATAAGGAGTGAGAGTTTGCACTTGACTCTCATTTTATTTATAACTCCTAGGGGATCATAAGATCACAGAAAAATATGACTAAATTTGAATTCCTACAAATGCTTTTCAGCCTCTGGACCTCCATCTCTATTGTTACAGATAAAAGGGCCAACCTGATTTTTCAATTTGAACTGCGTCTTTTTCTTTGCTGCCAAGAAATTAATTGCATCTGAATTAAGAATATGCCTTATGTATTCAAGGGAAAATAACCTCATATGGAGGTATTTGGGTTGTTTATATGGAAAAAGACTTGATCCATATACTCTTATCTCGGTATGATTTTGGTACAAGTACCAATCTCCTATTCTATTATGCTCTGACAACTGTAGAACCTTCTTAATATCTTCACTAATTCTGGGCTACCTGTTTCTGTTCAGCAAATTAACCATGGGATGAATGAAGGAATCAATAAAATATGTGTATGTCAATTCAGTGGAGTCTTTCCTTATCAAGGAATTCCAAAAGATGATTTATTGTGGGTTTCCTTCAACGCTAAGGTTCTGAAAGTTGATGGGAAACTTCTCTGACTGAAAGTATAAAAAAATGTGGAATAGGAATGAGGAATACTTAAAAACACCTTCAAAAGGAATTTTGACCAACTGTTCATGAATATTGTCAGAAAAGTATTGGGAAAAAATAAAAATGGTAGCAGGAGGCTGACCAGGTGTAAAAGTAGACAAAAAACCTATAACTACAACATCGGCATGTTCATTTGTAAAATAACCAAGAATGAAAGATAGCGTGGAAATGATACGTCTTGTCCTTTCATAAAATTTTGCAGAAGGGTATGGAGGATTTATCTTGGGAATTTCTACAAAAGAAGGCATGAAAGTTTGAAATATCTGGAACCTCTTGGGGAAGTCTAGATTCAAGTATAACTGAGTGAGGGCTTCAATGGACAAAGGAACTTCATCTGACATGGATTGGATCTAAAGCATTTAGTTGATAGAATTAGATGTAATTGTAAAAAGAACTTCTTTTTCATAGTTGACTATCGCTCTCTGATCAGGGAAATAGTAGGATTGACAAAGTATAATTACTTCTGGGCACTGAAATGTCTATGGGACAACATATTTTGGCAAATTTGACTCCTAAATAAAAACTTCATTAGCCTGATCTATGGATTTTTCTTGGCTCCAGCAGTGAAGCTCAAGAAGGTTAAACTATGTGACTGTGTCAGTAATCTTGAAGTCTCTATCATCCAAGGGAATGTGCTCTACATCTACAACAGGGGTTGTAGAGGATTGACACTTACAATGTTTTTGGAAGCCATTGCTATGCTTAATTTATCAATTTTATTATTCTTTTAACTTGGAAAATTTGATTTAGGCTTGTAGGAGCACCTCAGAAAGATTATAACAGTTTGCAGAAGAAATGAGGATGAAACAGAGGTTTATCCTATGGTCTGCAAAGGTTCACTTAATCAAATTTTAATTTTCTCAGCTTTTAAAAAAAAAATATAGGACCTTATAACTCTGCAAAAGAACATTTAGGGTATGTAATGCACTCTCTGTGACAAACAGCAATCTCAAGACACCAATTTTATGCAAAAAGGATGCCTAGGGTCTGTAGGAAAGGGTTGAAGGTCATAGAAGGCTTCCTCAGGTCTGAAGATGGTTTCTAAGTGATCCAATTAATCAAATTACTTCTTTAGATCAAGAAAGTAGGTCTTTCTTTGAAGAATACTTGGGAAAAAATGCAGATTTGATTTGCAGGTGGGTTTCTAAGGTAGCAGAGGGATTTTCTGAAGTTCTGTTGGTCTTTAAAATGCTTCAACTTGGGTCTGCAATGTCTTTTAGCAGCAAATGGTTGAATTTTGGTTGAATTGAGCTCAAAATGAGGTCTGCAACGTGGTATTTGGCTTAAACAATGGTCGGCAATGATCTTCTGTGGAAAATGTAACAGAAAGGATAAAAGGGTGCAAATGGGCGGTTATATGCATTTTTTTTAAACAAACAGCGTTTACATTAATGGACAGTCATTTCAAATGAACAAGTGGTTTACGCACCAAGGAGAAAACCACTCAATGGTTTTTGCAAGCTCCAGAAGTGGTTAGTGGTAATTTTTTGTGGCGATGCAATCCAATAAGAATTAGCCACGTAGAGATGAGGGAGACTCTGGAAACTGTGTTTTTCACAAGGTCTAGGGTGTGTTAATTATCGCGCTAAGGAATGTGCTACAACGGATTAGGGCCATAAGGTTTGATTGCATTAGATCTGACGATTGGGAAGATGCGACTGTGTCGCGGAATTCATGGCATGGGACCTGGGGCATATGCTTATGCAATTGGTTATATGTAAATGGTTGGGGTTTTATACATACAAATAGGATAATGGTAAGTGTAATGTTATAATAGAAGGGAATAACACATAGTAGGTCTGGGATATTAACATGTGCAAATATTAAACCATTGTTTAAAAATAAAAATAATGGGTGGGGAATGATATATAGAGGAAATATATTAATATGGGGTAAAGGTTTATATGGGCATTTAATACATTATGTTAATTTGTTAATAATGTAATGTAACTGCAGGATATGTATAATATACTAAGTTTTAACTTTAAAATTGTTTATCAGGAATAGATTTCTTTTCACTGTGGGACTTGACATAACACTTTTTAGATGAATACTTGGGATAAAAGTATTTTGGGTTTTTGGGTATTTTTAAATGAAAATGGAGTTAATAAAGGGGTTTCACTTTTCTTAAGTAAAATGTATTTTTTCACTTACGAAAAGGAGATTTTTGCAAGGGGGAAAGAGTGAAATAAGGGGAAAAATTAAAAATGGTGGGGATGGGGTATTTTTACAAGGGAATTATTTTTTGAAGGCAAATTATTAAATGAAATGACCAATCATCTGTTATCCATGCTTGTGAAAACTGTTTTTTTCCTACCCATCTGCTACCCTAACATTTTTTCTTCATTTACATGGGTGTATTTGGACTTGCAAACCCTCATTCATTTTTCTTTTAAATAGCAAACTAACTAATTCTATCCTTATTTATTCCAAGGGCTCAGATTAAATTGTTGAGCATCCTTATTATTCTCTACCTAACTATTGATCTACCAATATTAAATTGTTTGGCTAGATCTTTTATTCTCGATCTAACAACATGAAATTTAAAGCACGAAAGGTCAATATTAAGCAGTCTGAACTTCATGGATTGTGGTAGTTTAACAAGCTACACACAATCTTTTTTTGAAGTAAAATTAAATATTAGTGGAATTTGGATTTGCATCACTTTCATGTTTTAATTTATCTCTTTTTGTTTGGGGTCCATTTTCATATTATTTTTTATATTTTTTTCTTTCAAGTCCTTTGATTTTTCTTTTAGGACTTTTACCCTCTTTACATTTTTTAATTTTCTAATATAGGAAAACAATTTGCAGAAAGCAAATTATGTACATATTTACAAGACTAATCAAATTTATTTCAAAATTATGAATCCTATTGTTATAGGACCCTAAAAGTGGCTCCACATGGGACCCTAAAAGAAATTTGAGACTACTATCCTTTGAATATGACTGTGTTGGTCTTCAAATGGTTTTCAGAGCTCTACATTATTCATACTTATAATATTTTGTCCTTCAAAGCTTAGGGCCTTCTCTTCGGGCTTCAACTTTGCTAGAAAAACATCCAATCCAATATAAAATATGCAATGTTATGTACAATGAGTAAAGTGAACTATTGTTATTCTGGAGAATAGTAATGCTTCAGCATTCTACCATTGATAGGTCCACCTGGCAGATCTGACCCATCCAAATCCTTCAAAAAGAATGCATTGTTACTTCTGTAATCATAAATGACATAAGGGCCTTTCCATAAGTAATCAAATTTCCCATGTTTTCCTTTCTCTTATCTCCTGGAATCTAACTTAAGGACTTTGTTACCTATGTAAAAATCATATTCCTTAGTATTCCTATCAAATATCCTTTTAATCTTCTCTTCAAAAACTTGAGACTTAAGATAGACATATTCCGTCATTTGCAGCAACTGTATGGTTTGATTTATCCTTCTCTGGATATCATTGGTTTCAACCTACAGTTCTTGGATTTATTTTCATCACTGGTACTCCTAGAGAGGATGGAAAAACAGCATCCATCCCATAAACAAGTTGATAATGGGGTGTACCAATAGATTTCTTTGTGGTAAATCTATTTTCCCATAAGGCATTAACTAATATTTTGTTCCATGTTTTTTTGTTTTCTTCTAGTATTTTCTTGATGATATTCACAAGGCTTTTATTAGAGAATTTAGCAAGACCATTACCTTGAGGGTAATAAGCAGTGGAATGGGCAAGGGTAATGTGGTATTTATTATAGAAGTCAATCATCTTTTTAGACTTGAAAGCAGCTGCATTATCAGTAATGAGATTTTGGGGGCATCCAAATCTTGATAGTATGTTGTTTTCTAAAAATGAGATTATGACAGTATCAGTGGCCTTCCTGGAAGGAATGGATTCTATCCACTTGGTTAAATAGTATGTGACTGTCAAAATCCATTTGTGTTGGGCTGAGGATTGATGGTGTATTTCACCAATGAAGTTAAGACCCCATTGTTGAAAAGGCATTTCTGTGGAGATGGGTTTAATGGGTAAAGGTAGCAAATTTTTCTTCCCTTCAAATATTTAGCATTTGTGATAGGAGTTCACATACTTTTTCACATCTGAAAAAAGTGTAGGCCAGTAAAAACCAGCCCTCAAGATTTTATCTGCAATTGAATTCCAGTAAATTTTTCCTCCACGGTCACCTGCATGAAACTCTTCCAAAAAAATTTAGCTTCTTCTTTAAGTGAACAATTCAATAAAATTCCACCATGATCTTTCCAAAATAGTGCATTATCTATGATACAAAATTTCATTTCCTTTAAGTTTAAAAATCTATCTTTAGTTCTTGACAATCCAGGAGGATCTTGTAAATTAATTAATACAAATATGATATTTTAATACCATGGTGAGTTTAAAAAGGCTTCACTGATGTTTGGAGTCTCCATCTCTTCTTGATCATCTAATTGTGCAATAAAATTAATATCTAAGGCCTGACAGTTTGATTCAGCCATGAGTTTGGCTAAACCTTGGCCTTTAACGAGTCTAGTGGGCTTAATTTCCATGTCATATTCCAAAATGGTGGCAATCCACTTGCCTCTCTTACCATCAGGCCCATTCTGAGTCAGAATTTCCTTCACTATTGAATTTGTAACATAAGCTATGATATGTGAATATAAGATGTATACTCTAAAGTATTTGATGGCCTTCACTAAAGCTAGTGCTTGCTTTTCCATTATGTTATATTTCAGAGTAGCATCTCTAGTGATTTGCTAAAAAAAGCAATGGGCTACTCATAGCCCTGATCATTTTTCTGCAGTAAGACTGCAGCAATAGTATGTTCTGAAGCAAAGGAAAAAATAATGAAATCTTTGTTGAATTCAGGACTTATTAGGACTGTTGTTTTTGTAAGGGAATGTTTTATTGATTCAAAGGATTTTTTGGCCTCCCCTTTCCATTTAAGTGTTGAGTCTTTTTTCAGCATGTTGTTTAATTCTCTAATTAATTCTGCTAAGTTTGAAATAAATCTTCTGAGAAAATTGATTTTTCCTAACAAAGCCTACAATTCTTTAATATTCCTAAGATGACTAATGTTAATAATTGCCTCTATTCTTGTTGGATCTATCCTAATTCCCTCTTTAGATATGATATGTCCTAGCAACTTACCTTCTTCAATTCCAAATAGAGTATTTTTAGGATTTAAAGAAATACCAAATTTCCTGCATTTGATAAACACTTGTCTGAGATGATCTAGATGTTCATTGTCAGTATTTGAAAATACAGTAATATCATCTAGATAAATCACAAGAAAATAATGAATTTATTTAGCAAAAGCTATGTCCATATCTCTTTAGAAATAGCACCTGAATTCATTAATCCAAAAGGCAATTTCACATACATGAAAGTACCCCATGGAATAGTAAATGCAGTATTTGGTTGGTCTTCTTTTTTAACTAAAATCTGGTTATATCCAGAGAATCCATCAAGCAATGAAATCCTGGGTGAACCAAACACCCTCTGTAAAATGTGATCCTTCTTGGGGAGAGGTTAATTGTCTTTTAAGGACACTTTGTTTAAATTCCAGAAATCAACACACAGTCTGATTTCCCCTTATCTTTTTCCTAGTGGGAACTAGGTTTGAAACCCAATCAAAATATCTGATTGGTGCAATTATCTAGGATTCATACATTCTCTTAACCTATTTTTCAATTAAAGGAAATAAAACTGGATTAATTCTTCTAAGCTTCTGTTAGAAAGTTTTTTGATCTTATTTTATGGGTATTTTTTGTTGTATTATGCTAGTGTCATAAGATTTTAAGTCTTCGTAACTCCATGCAAATACATCATGAAATTCCATAAATAGAGCTATGTATTTTAGTTTTTCTTCTTGAGGTAAGTCTTTTGAAAGTTTTATCATCTTATGCTTCAGTTATGTTCCTATATTGCATTCTTCTATGTCAGATCTTAATGGTTCCATCTTTGGATTTCTTGCAACATCATTTCAATAAAAAAGATCTTCTAAAGGGGCTAATCCCTTGGGTAAAAATTTATTCTTAAGGTTTAAAATTTCAAAACCATCATGAGCTAATTCTTCTATTTCTACCTTTTCTAAATTATCTATTTCTACTTGAGTAAATTTAGTGGGTTTAGTGAAATCTAAATTATTTACATCTACAGCATTTATATCAATCTCACTATCTATGGTTTGATCTACTGTACAATCTGTGTCTATATTACAATTCTAAAATTCTCCTTCAGCATTCATGAAATGATAAATTTTTTCATCATGTGAAAATATTTGCCAATATTTTAGATTGTCTGGTATTGTAGGCCTGTGTTTAACTTATGTTGTATATTGATGATTGGGTTGAAAAGGCAAATTGCAAGTACTAGAAAAAGTTGCTAAGTAGTGTGCATGTATGTTTTGTTTTCTAGGAATTACAGCAACGTCGCATTCAAGAAATTCTTTCATTAAATCTAAAATTGTTTCTCTATATTGGCTTAATCTAGGATTATATAAAGAATATTCTCCTCTAATCTGTTTCACAATTAAATCAAAGTCTCCCATGATTGAAACTCTTTTTCCTCCTAAACTTCTAACAATTTGTAATCCTAAAATCAGACCCTTATACTCTACCATGTTGTTAATACATTTGAAATTTAATCTAAAGGCATGACCTTCATAATGTTTTTGTTCCATGTTATGTATCCAAACTCCTACTCCTACTCCTAATTTGATAACTGATCCATGAAAGTCTAAATGCCACATTGATTCATAAAAAATGTTTTCATTGTCTGGGTATTTCTCTTTCTGTTTTATTTCAGCATTGTTCTCTATATCAGATTCAAAATTACATAAAATGAATGAGTCCATATCAATAGGTGTATAATAGATGGGATAATTTCAAGGTTTTTCTACACTACTTACCATGTACTTCATTAATGTCTCTCTGTAAAGTTTCTTGGGTTGACCAAAAACTAATATTGTTGCATAAGACATGTCTAGTTGTAGAGATCCCTGCAGTTTAGCTCCCCATGGGCAAGATAACAGCATTCCATATTTGGGAGGGATATCAGCTACTACAATATCCATGATCATGATTTTTCCAGGGTATTTAACTAAAGTGACACATAATTCTTTGATTAAACCTAAACATTTCACCTTCTTAGAATCAAATGGGAAGAGATATTTATAAGGTCTAGTGATGTCTAAGTTCAAGGTTTCCATGATTTCTTTTGGCATCAAATTGTGTGAAGCTCCTAAATCTAGCATTGCATTATGTAATATTTGGTCATGAATATTTAGCCTAATGTAGAAAGGAGGAACTCCTCTTTCTTGGTGTTTTCCATTTACTTCAGGACCAAATATTAGTTCTGGTTGATCATCACTCAAATTAACTGAATCTTCTCCATCATTCATGTTTAAAGCTTCAGTTATGTGTGTTTTTTATAGGTCATTTTTTACCAACTCTGTCAAAGGAATTGGTATCTTTAGTTTAGAAATTTCATCTTGGATGTTGAATGGTGTTTGTGATTTTCCTAGCTGAATTATTTTTTCCTTTGTAATTGTAGTTCGGGTGTGTTTTTCTTCTTTTTCTACATTTGTTTTTTCATTTTCTGTTTGTGTTTCCATTGTTTTACTACTTTTAATTTTATTTTTAGGTATAGTTTGAGATGCAGTGGAATTTTTATCAGGTTTTGAGGTTTCAGCAGTTTTTTTGGCAGCTGTTGTTTTAGGATCATCCGATTGGCAATCAGAAGCGTATTTTTTTGGATCTGAAATTGTTGTTTTAGCAGAATTTTTTGTCTTGGTAGTAGCATATTTTTGAGGATATGCTGATGTTTGAACAGCAATATATGTTATATCAACCATTTTGGGACTAGGTGAAATTTTGGGACTTGAAATTTTCTGAGTTGAACTAGAGATTTGTTGGGTTTCCCTAGGGAGGATTTGTAGAACTTTAGTTGTAGGAACCTCTATTGTTTTCTTTGTTTGATTTTGGGAAGATTTTTTTAGTAGAGAGTTCTACATTTTTCTTGCTCCTAAGGTTATATTTCCTATGAACTTCATTGATTGGATACTCATAATCTTTCTTGTAATCAAAAGATTCATCGAATTCTAATTGTAACCATTGTAAATCACATACATCTTGTTCTTCTTGTGTAATAAAAATGGTATTATCATCATTAATTCCCATTATATTGATCTGGGTGTATTCATCATCTTCATTTTGGTGAGAACTTTCATCATAGTTATCTTGGAAAGGTGGTCTTATTGTTTGGTCAGGTGTTGATTCTCTAGATTTTCCAGTGTTAGTGTTTTTCCTGAAATTGGGATTTAGGTCCTTGTTGTTGGTTATCCCACTGTGGCTTCATTTCCATATTGTTTAACCTATCCATCATTCTTTCTAATTTTTTTGCTAAGATATCTATTTTCATATCTGAGGTTGTTGTTTCCTCTTTTATTGTCACCCTCCTTTCATTTCTTAATCTAGCTTTCTTGGCTAACAGGTTTGCTTCTACACTTACAACATTACTTTGCATCTACTCTAAGGTTTCAAGATTCCTCTCTCTTAGTTGGTATGCCATATCTGTATCAAATCCATCAGGGAATTTGATCAGTGCGAAGTCTAGAGGAGGTTTAAGATTAGCAGGGATTGCATTGTAAATACTATTATATCTTGTACAATAGTCCTAAACTATTTCATTTGGTGCTCTTTCTATATTTTCAAATTCAGAAAAAATTTGTAATGGATTCTTCTTATTCTCCCATCTATTAAGAAACATCCTATGAAAAACAGCTAAAGCAACTATAATACAAGCAATTAAACCTTTAAACCAATTTTTAACATCACTAGCTAAATTTTGAGCAAAAAGTCTAATTTGAACATATGCATCATCTATTTCATGTAGATCAAAGTATTCTTTCATTTTATTAACATTTTGTTGTGCAGTGTAGTGAGTGGTTCCATCAAATTGAGGAATTTTTCTTTGATAATCTTGGGGCATGGAATTTAGAGGGGCTTGTAGGACCAATGGGGCATATCTGGCAGCCATGGCTTGGATTCTAGCTTGGCTAGGAGGTAATTTTGAATTACTTGGTGAGGAACTTGAAGTAATTGCAGATGTAGTTAAAGCACTTGTAGATGAGAATGGGATATTAGAAGATGTACTTGAAAATGTGGTTGAGATACTAGAAGAGGTGCTTGGAAATGAGAATGAAGTATTGGAAAATGCAGAAGAAATGCTAGGGGGTGAACTTGAACTATTTGGGGGTGGAAATAAAACTCTAGGTTGAAAAGGTTGCTTGGGAAAAAATGAATCTTTGGAATGAAGTGTTGTGGAAATAATGGATGAGGTGGTGGTAAAAAAGGATGAACCTACAAATTCTAAATGACTGGTGTCTAAATGTCTGGTAGAAGGCTTAGGGGTATAGGCAAATAAAGCATTCAATTCTAAATGAATGTTGAATGTAAGCCTCATAAATTTCTTTAGCCAAAGTTGCAGTTATAGCATCAAGTTTATCATACACTTCTAGGGCTTTTTCATCAGAATCAAGTGAAACAGTTTCCTTCTTACTTTAAATGAATGAAATGAAATCAGTATCTATTACACTATTATGTATGTCACTTTATGATTTAGTTCTAAATAAATATTGTTCAAAATTTAAATCAAATTCATTGTGTTGTCAACTTGATAGTTTATTTGGAAGAAAATTTTCTTTGATCAATGAATTCTTATTACCTAAAATTTCTACATTTTTGCTTTTCTTTACAATTCTGTCAGGATTATCTACTATGAAAACAGGTTCTGGATCTGGATTAGACCTGGTATAGTAGACTCTTCTGGAAGCCAAAATTACATTTTTTTATGAAAATATACTCACAACTATTCAAAACAATCTTAAGGTGAAAAGATATGTAAAATTATCTCCTTTAAGATTAATTTTAAACACTGAGGATTGGTTAGTTCCCTAGTATGCTTGCCATTATGTTATCACTCCAATAATTCTCAAAAGTTATGAGATTTTTTATTTTATTTTTAAAGAATATTAGAGGTAACCACAAACCTACTTTTAAGCCTTAGGATCTAGCCTTCCTAATGCTCATAGAGGGCTCTCTCTATATGATTTATCTTTGTTGATTTAAATTTATTTAAGGCTAGTTATGTAGGGTAAATTGGTTTTGGATTTTGATTTGATTTGTTGGTGAAATCACTTACTCATGTGGATAGATGTAGGTATATATTCATTGTGCTAATGGATTCAATGTGTCAAGAAATCATATCAGGATCAAGGTCTAAAGGTAAATGTTTACAGGGAAATATAGCTAAGTTACTTCAGATCTTTAAGGCTGATGGTGAAAATAGTTTCAATCGGGATAAGAGATAAATTAAGAGTTCTCAAATCCGGATAATGAGTGAAAAGGCAGAGGTAAATCGAAACTAGGGAGAAATTAAGGGTTCCTTATTCTAGATATAAGTGGAAAACATATAAATGATAAGCAGTTCAAGACAAAGTGCTTTTAACATATTCTGAAATAATACTCCTAATTTATCATCTAGATTTAGAACAACATACAAGTATTGATGGAAAACATAATAAATTGACAAATAAACAAGTGAAAATACTTCACTGTTGTGGCCCAACACATGAATCCTATAATATGATTCTTTATTGCTTTAATCCAGTCTGCTGACTTGAAATTGGTACAATCACCCTTAGGTTCAGAATAGTATAAATATAGAAATGTTCAGCAATTCATCCACACTCAATACTTCCAAATGAGAAGTATTTATACAAAAACTTGTACAAAATATCATAAAACAAACTTAGGAATTATTCATCGAAAAATAAATATCTTCATGCAAAAAGATAGTGACAGCTTTCTAACTAATGCTAGCTATCCCTTTTTTATTGAAACTACTATTTCTTGTCTTCATTTTGTTGTTGATTTCTCTCTTTGTTGTTACTCAACGAGGGCAGTGTTTGAGTGTCTTTCACACTGGCAGCCTTATCTATGTTTTTCTTTGACTTTAACCTATTAACTGACACACTTTAACATGATACTATTTAATTGTCACTGTAAATTGTGACTATCCTGTTTTTACTGCACGCTATAAATATTTTTTTAACATTTACACTTTGTTTTACTACAAATTGTTTTCATAGTAAATCAGTCATATTTTCCCAAAATTCTGCCTCTGGCAATTTGATCTTCATCATCCTTCTTAAAATCTCATCAGCTTCAGTATACTTTGAGAATGTAGGTTTGTTGACAAATCGGTGTTTCACCTCATGTTGTAGGTAAAACAAATTCTCAAAATTCTTGTAAAGTACCTTTGTTGTTGGAATGCCTTGTGAGGTAGGTAGATTAGTCTGATCCTTGGAAATATCTCTCATATTCTTATCATAGTCATCCTGGTTCATTAGTTTTTCATGGATAACTAATGGATTTGGAAGGCCTTTTTGCCTTAGGACATCAAATTTCATCATAAACCTAGTAATAGAAACCTCCATGTTTTGGCACTTCTCCTCTAGTTGTACCATCAAATTCTCCTTAGAAACTACCTTCCTAACTTCTAGGATGGTTTCTGTTCTATCATTAATTCTAATTTCTTCAAGTTATTGTCTATTTTTGGAATTGAGAAACTTGATGATTTCAAGGGCTTCTTCAGGTTTCTTACCAAGCTCTTTTTTGATATTTTGAATAGCTTCTCTTGTTGATTTGACTAAGTCTATCTGTTCATAGATAACCTATATGGATGGCCAAATATCATTGATAAATTCAATGATATTGATCCAAAGTTGTTGCCTGGCTTATGCCATGGGTTCTTTCAATGTTAGATATTTTTCTAACTTCTTCAATTTCTCATTAAATATGTTTTCTATTTGTTCTTCATTCTTATCCATTATTTTAGCAAGTTTATTTTCATCGTCAAGACTTTTAAGTTGTTCCTTAAGTCTATTAATCTCATTGGTCTGAATAGAAATGTCCTGCATAGATTTTACTAACTTGCTTGCTTCATCTGAATGCTGTGATGTTTTTGTTGAAAGCTCTGTTGTTGAAGTTGTTGATGAAGTGACAGGTAATGTTGTAGCAATGGGGACTATAGGAGCCAGTGATTCTAATAGTGTGGAAGGTACAGTAGTAGTAACTACAGGAATGACAGTGGCTGGGACTATTTCTTTGCTAGCTTCTTTCTCCTGGACCACTTTTCCATTTCAATATCCATTTCCTTTATCTGAGCAGTAAATTGTAAAATGAGACTCATCATCTCATCTTTCTAATTTGTATCCTATAATACTTCCTTTTCTTGAGGATGTTCTGTAGGGGGCAACTTTAGTTGTTTCTTTAATGCAACAATGTTTGCATTTTTCTTCTTTATCAATTCCTCTACAAATTTGACGTTTTTAGGAAAATATCCTACTTCAATCACTAATTCCTCCAAAACTTTTAATTCTATTGTCTTTTGCCTGTGAAGATGCTTTCTCCAATTTGAGTTGATCTTTGATATTTACAAGAGTTTTTTGCAGTTTTTTTGCACTCATGGCCTTGGCAGTCATTGTAGAATAAATCGTCTCCCCTGCGTGCTTATGAAACTCAATTTGGTGCAGAAGATGAATATCCTGGACTGGAACTTCAAAATCTATATTTTTATAATCATAATATGACTTAGGATTTTGAACTGTGGGCTAAAGGAATTTCATCTGCATATTTTTATTCTTGTAGTCAAAGGCAGAAAGTAGCCTATTCTGGATGCCAGGAGTTTGTTTCAGATACTGAGAATATATTTATGTTTTAATTTCTTCATTTCTGGCTTTGATTTATTTGTATCTTTCTTTGATATCCATCACCTTATCTACTGGTGTTTTGGATGAAGAAACTTCAATACTGTGTTTCTTCTTAATAAGTTGAGTGTTTGAAGTTGTAGGTTGTTTTTTCTCTTCAATCATTGTAGAAGGTGCATTGTCCTTTGTTGTTATTTCTGTATCAATCACCTCTATTGTTTCCACTTCATTGTTGGTAGGATTTAGCTTTTTCTTTTTACTGTATCTTAATTTATATTTAGTTTCAGTTGTAGTCTCTGCAGTATATGATCCTTCTTCTCTGTTTCTCTTTGATTTATTTTCTTCTTGGGCTGGATTTTGCAAAGTTTGACTAGTCTCTCCTTGCTTCTCTGCCTCTATCAAGGTGTTTTCCAACCATTGGGACTGGTTGGAGAATTTCTCAATCTCTGGTTTCTTTTCATGTATATAAGGAGTGAGTTTTCACTTAACTCTAATTTTACTTATAACTCCTAGGGGATCATAATACCATAGAAAACTATGACTAAATTTAAATTCCGCAAATTATTTTCAGCCTCTGGACTTGCATCTCTATTGTTACAGTTAAAAGGGCCAACCTAATTTTTCAATTTGAACTGTATATTTTTCTTTGCTGCCAAGAAATTAATTGCATCTGAATTAAGAATCTACCTTATGTATTCAAGGGAAAATAACCTCATAGGGAGGTATTTGGGCAGTTTATATGGAACAAGACTTGATCCATATACTCTTATCTCTGTATGATTTTGGTACAAGTACCAATCTCCTGTTCTATTATTCTCTGACAACTGTAGGACCTTATTAATCTCTTCATTAATTATGGGCTACCTGCTACTGTTCAGTAAGTAACCATGGGATGAATGAAGGAAGCAATAAAATCTATGTATGTGAATTCGGTGGAGTCTTTCCTTATCAAGGAAGTCCAAAAGATGACTAATTGTGGGTTTCCTTCAACATTATCCTTCTGAAAGTAGATGGGAAACTTCTCAGACTGAAATTATAAAAACATGAGCAATAGGAATGAGGAATACTTAAAAACACCTTCATAAGGCATTTTGACCAATTGTTCATGAATATTGTCAACAAGGTATTGGGAAAAATTAAAAATGGTAGCAGGAGGTTGACCAGGTCAGGTGTAAAAGTAGACAAAAAACCTAGTACTGCAACATCAACATGTTCATATGTAAAATAAACAAGAGTGAAAGATAGCATGGAAATGATATGTCCTATCCTTTCAGAAAATTTTGTAGAAGGGTATGGAGGATTTATCTTGGGAATTTCTACAGAAGAAGGCATGAAAGTTTGAAATATCTAGAACCTCTTGGGGAAGTCCATATTCAAGTATAACTGAGTGAGGGCTTCAATGGACAAAGGAAATTCATCTGACATGGATTGGATCTGAAGAATTTGGTTGATAGAATCAGCTATCATAGTAAAAAGAACTTATTTTTCATAGTTAACTATGGATCTCTGATCAGGGAAATAGTAGGATTGAAAAATTCTAATTACTTCTAGGCACTGAGATGTCTGTGGGACAACATATTTTGGAAAATTTGACTCCCAAATAAAAACTTCATCGGCCTGATCTATGGATTTTTCTTGGCTCCATCAATGAAGCTCAAGAATAGAGGGTTGTAGAGGATTGACACTTACAATGTTTTTGGAAGCCATTGCTTTTCTTGATTTATCAATTTTATTACTCTTTTAACTTAGAAAAATTGATTTAGGCCTGTAGGAGCACCTCAGAAAGATTATAACAGTTTTCAAAAGAAATGAGGATGAAACAAAGGTTTATCCTATGGTCTACAAAGGTTCACTTAATCAAATTTTCAATTTCTGATCTTTTAAATAAAAATTAGGACCTTAGAACTCTACAAAAGAATATTTAGGGTCTGTAATGCACTCTCTATGACAAACAGCAATCTCAAGACACCAAATTTATGAAAAAAGGATGCCTAGGGTTTGTAGGAAAGGGTTGAAGTTCATAGAAGGCTTCTTCAGGTTTTCATATGGTTTCTAAGTGATCCAATTAATCAAATTACTTCTTTAGATCAAGAAAGCAGGTCTTTCTTTGAAGAATACTTAGGAAAAAATGCAGATTTGATTTGCAGGAGGGTTTCTGAGGCAGCAGAGGGCTTTTTTGAAGTTCTGCTGGTCTTTAAAATGCTTCAACTTGGTTCTGCATTGTATTTTAGTAGAAAACGGTTGAATTTTGGTTGAATTGAGCTCAAAATGAGGTCATCAGCATGGTCTTTGGCTTAAAAAATAGTTGGCAATGCTCTTTTGTGGAAAATGTAGCAGAAAGGATAAAAGGGTGCAAATGGGAAGTTATATGCAATGTTTTTAAACAAATAGTGTTTACATTAATGGGCAGTCATTTCAAATGAACAGGTGGTCTGCGCGCTGGGGAGAAAAACGCTCAATGTTTTTCGTTGGCTTCAGAAGTGGTTAGTGGTAATGTTTGTGGCGATACAATCCAATAAGAATCAGCCACGTAGCAATGAGGGAGACTCCAAAAAATGAATTTTTCGCAAGGTCTAGGGTTTGTTAATTATCGCGCTAAGGAATGTGCGACAAGGGATTACGGCCATCAGATTTGATTGGATTAGATCTGATGGTTGGGAAGATGCGACTGAATCGCGGAATTCATGGCGTGGGGCCCAGGGCATATGCTTATGCAATTGGTTATATGTAAATGGTTAGAGTTTTATACATGAAAATAGGATAATGGTAAGTGTAATGTTATAATAGGTGGGAATAACACATAGTAGGTGCGGGATATTAACATGTGGAAATATTAAACCATAGCTTAAAATAAAAATAATGGGTGGGGAATGATATATAAAGGAATTAAATTAATATGGGGTAAAGGTTTATACGGGGATTTAATACATTATGTTAATTTGTTAATAATGTAATGTAACTGCGAGATATGTATAATATACTAAGTTTTAACTTTAAAACTGTTTATCGGGAATAGATTTCTTTTCACTGTGGGACCCGACATAACACTTTTTAGAGAAATACTTATGATAAAATAATTTTTGGGCTTTTGGGTATTTTTAAATGAAAATGGAATTAATAAAGGGGTTTCATTTTTCTTAATTAAAATGTGTTTTTTCACTTAGGAAAAGGATCTTTTTGCAAGGGGGAAAAGAGTGAAATAAGGGGAAAATGTAAAAATGGTGGGGATGGGGTATTTTTACAAGGGAATGATTTTTTGAAGGGAAACTAGTAAATGAAATTACCATTAATCTGTTATCCATGCTTGTGAAAACTACTTTTTGCCTACCCATCTGCTACCCTAACATTTTTTCTTCATTTACATGGGTGCATTTGGACTTGCAAACCCTTATTCATTTTTCTTTTAAACAGCAAACTAACTAATTCTATCCTTATTTCTTACAAGGGCTCAGATTATACTATTGAGCATCCTTATTATTCTCTACCTAACTACTGATCTGCCAAGATTAAACTATTTGGCTAGATCTTTTATTCTCTATCTAACAACATGAAATTTAAAGCATGAAAGGTCAAGATTAAGCAGTTTGACCTTCATGGTTTGTGCACAATATTATTTTGCAGTAAAATTAAATAGTAGTTCCATTTGGATTTCCATCACTTTCATGTTTTAATTTATCTCTTTTTGTTTGGGGTCCATTTTCATATTCTTTTTGATATTTTTTCTTTCAAGTCCTTTGATTTTTCTTTTAGGACTTTTACCCTCTTTACATTTTTAAATTTTCTAATATGGGAAAACAATTTGCAGAAAGAAAAGTATGTACATATTTACAAGACTAATCAAATTCAATTCAAAATTATGAATCATATTGTTATAGGATCCTAACAGAACCTATTTTGATGGTAAATCGTAGATTTTGAAAATATTTCAAAATATAAAAATAAAATTGTTCAGATTTCAAATTATGTCTATAATCTTCCAATCCAAGAATAATAATGAGCTTTATTACAGATCAACAACTACACAAAAGAGATACTTTTCCCCCACGATAGTCAGGTTATCCACATTTTGATATTTGTAAACTAGTGAAGTTTCATGAAGTAATGAGCTTTCAGATTTTCTTATTTAATTTGTGGGACGAGGGAGCACCCGATTGGGTAGTACATGAGACTGAGAGGTAATTAAATTTATTATTAAATTATAGGATACATAGAAGAAACTATAGAAGCACAGAATGCCCATGGAATTAAATCCTAAGAATATGACAATTCGGAAACGTAGGAACCTAGAAACTTGGAGATGTCGAGGCCGCAATGAGAAGAAGACGTCGAGGCCGCAACGAGAAGACAAGCAGGAGGCTGAGGAAAAAGACAAGGAGGAGGCTAAGGACGTTAAGGATTACAAATTACCTGCAAAAAAAAAAAACTATAAAATAAAAATAAAATAAAAATCACAACGAAAACAAACTAGAAAATGAACAATAAAAAAATTCACAATGAAAACAACACAGAAAACCAACACTGACCTGCGCTTGTGACCCTGCAATAGCAAGAAACTATCACCCAAGAAACAGCAAGCACCTATGACCCAAGCAACATCAAGCAACAACAAAAAACAATGGTAATAAGCCCGAAACCCATCCACATTTTCGGGCTGGTGTATTTATAAACTAAAGTTCGGTCGGATTATTTTAAAATTTCGGCTGAAAAATAGTCTAGCCGAACTATTAGTTCGGCCAAACTTTATTTGTCGTTTTTCTCATCTTTGACCAAAACATTGTTTTCACACGCCGTGAATACGCTGTCAATATAAACGGCAGAATGAGTTCAGCCGAACTTTTATAAATGTTCGGTCGAACTGTTGGGAAAATGACTTTTCCACCCCTGATTCTCACAATAGTGTAACCCACCTTTGTGGGTTTACCCTACTATACTATTTAACATTTACCTAAATCATTAATTAATAAATTGAAAATTTGATAAATAAAAGGGATGGAGATTTTAGTTGAAATCATGAATGAGGATATGTTGCAGTTTAAATGGTTACTTTAATATTATAGAAATAATAAATATGATAAACATAGCTACTAAGGGTAGATTCATGGTTAAATAATTAATTCAATAAATTAGAAAAAAAATTGGATGATAAATTGGAAAAAGGATAAGTATCATAAATAAATTGGAAAAGGATAAGTTTCGTAAATAAATTTTAAAAATTATATTCTTGTTTGTTTAATCAAATCATTAAAAAACTATAAATTATAATTTAATTTAGTAATTTGAATTAATATAAATATATCTATCAAATTAAGTAAAAATGATTAAAAATAATATTATGCTTTTCTAAATTAATGCTTTGTATTACTAAAAAAAATGTATAACCTTTGTTATCACATTTAATCAAACATGGTTAAAAAACTCATCAACCTTTCCAGACACCCAAGAACACAAGGGAATCTTCATGATCGAATACAAACGGATCCCGACCAAATATAGTTCCACTCTCTACCCAAAACATTCCATTCCCAAGTACAAATTATATTTCCTACATAAAGTGGATTTCTATCACTAGAATACAAGAAACAACCTCCCAAAATTATGTATGATTTTCAGGAGGTGCCACACTCATAGTACCGAGCTAATTCAAAGACTATAGGTCACTTACATTTCCTTAAACACAACATCAAAAACAACCAAAAGGCATGATGAGAAACCAATGAAGTCATCGCAAATTGATCGAAGCCTTCACAAAATAAATATAAGTTGCATCCCACCATAGATAGATAGAATTGTAATAAAATAGGATAATCGCCTTCCAAAACTAGGACAAAACTAGGACCATCATGAATCACTTTCGTACAATGCCACCCACTACTTGTGTTCCATATTCACTGTCAGAAGACATGATATTTGTTGGAACCCTTGAACTAGAGATAACAGGATCCATAGTTTACCCACCATATGAGTCACAAATAATATGGTTCTCCACATGGGCTAGAAAGGATTCAATCTTATCCAATAAAAACCTCTATTTCCTTAGCAACCTCTTGACATTATTTAGAGAATAAAATATGTTATATTTCTCCACTTTTTTGTCCCATTATACTAGGCCCAACAAATTCTTTATTTTCAAATGAAGATCCATCGAGTTTAACTATTGTTTCCTCCTACCCTTGGTGTGTCAAGGGTCTGGAACCCACACTGACATATACTCAAGGAGCTTGGAAATAGAAAGCGATTTCCTTTCCTCCCTTGCTTTGGACTCGAGCTCTCAATTTTCCTTATGAGTATTAAGGGGGAATATGTTGATGAATGTGGTTGTCGAATAATGGGGAAAGAGTCTTGCCCCACACTACCTAGTTTGAGCCCTTCCATGTCCCCTCCTCCTACTCTTCATCCTTTTCCTAGGAGGCAATGTCGAGTCTCAAGGAGGAGACTTGAAATCATTAAGAATATTTTCTCTACCCGCAAAAGAGCAACAAGACTGACTCGACCGACCTTCAATAGAAGTAAGGAACTAGTAGAGAAACCCATTACAATAATACCAGACAAATTACTTCACTTTAGATGAATACCCACTAGAAAGGGTAGAGGATAAAACTTCCACAACAAAATATCCTTCACTCTTTACCATTGAACAGGAAAGGAGTAAAACCAGGACCCAAAAAATCATCACCTTACAGAGCATAGCTAGACACTTAGATCCCACAACCAACCCTTGAATTTCAATGAGTATAATACCCCACAAGAAAACCCTATCAAATTATTTCTACTGTGGAATATAAATCCCATATTAAACTAGGATAAAAGAACCCCATACACTCCTCCACACTAGAATAAAAAAACACTCTGAGCAAAGTCCACAAACCAAAGAAAAATATTTCAATAGATAAAAATGACCTCATAATACTTTTAACTAAACTCACCAACACTTCTAAACATGGTTACCAAAATAATCACAGATAAGTCCTGAGTGAGCACTAGAGGCTTACAAATCAATTCCCCTAGTAGGACCTTTGAAGCAAAGATATCCACTAGCCACATACGGAACTAGGTTCCACAAACACCTTGAATAGCCACTCTGAAAATACAATGATTGTTAGGTCCTTACACTATCACATTTCGCCCAATTTCCAACGGCCAAAATGTCGCTCTTGCGACACATGGGCGTCTCAAGAACGACACTTTGAGCTGCGAAAAAATTTCATTTCCTATCCTGTCGCAATTCTAACACTTCTAAAAATTGTCGGTAGAGCAACATAATACCGATGTTTTTTTGGTAGTGTCGCAATTCCAAAATTTACAAATTGTCACTGCTCTTCTGACATTTACAAATTTATGTTGCTCTTTCAACGTTTACAAATTTTCATCACTCTTCCGACATTTACAAATTTCTGTCGCTCTTCTGACTTTTACAAATGTTCGTCGCTCTTCCGACGTTTACAAATTTCCATCGCTTTTCCGACGTTTACAAATGACCACCACTCTTCTAACATTTACAAATTGTCTTCGCTCTTCCTACATTGAAAATTTTCCTTTTCTTTTCCAACGTTTACAGATTGTCATCGCTCTTCTGACGTTTACAACTTTCAGTCGCTCTTTCGACGTTGAAAAATTATCGTCGCTCTTCCAACGGTTTTAAGTGGATGATAGCATCGAAATAGCGATGGCAAAAAACAAATATGAAAAAAAAAAAAATATGGAATATGGAATGCATGTGTTGGTTGATATATTTGAGACATACGTTGGGTTATTGCACTGGCATAGTCTCTGGTTGAACCAAACTAGGGCTAACATTTGACATCGACTCTACATTTCCTATGTTGCCATTTTTGTCTCATAGAGCTACCCTTTACATCATTAATTAAGCGTAATATATGACAGCAACATCCGAACTCCTTCGACCTTGGCAGGCTAATATATATAGATTGAATGGTATATCTTGTAACATATTGAAAATTTCTATCAGGCATTGTGTAAAGAATCCCTCTTGGAGTTGTGTGCTTCGTTGCGTGTTGCCTTTTGCAACCTGTTAGCACTGGAATCAGCACTTGGATTGTGACAAGTGCCTAACCAGAGACATCTTAAGCTCAAGGGCTCATTAGGGGAAATTTGAGGTCTAAAATGGGCCTCCTAAGGAAATTATAAAATAATAGTGGAAATAATAAAATAATATTTGATTACATCATCAAATTTTAGAGGGAAAAAAAAAAAAAAAAAACTAGTTTTTCAACTCGTATTTTCAACTTATCTCCCAATTTGTTTACTCCAATTTCGAGAGGGAGTACTCGTTGGATGCCAAATTTAATTCCTCGTCCAAGGATTACCCATGTTGCATACCTTTGATGGACCCTGCTATATGAAAAATGAGAAATACATGAAAAACATGATTGCAATCATGTTTTTTCATGTATTTCTCATTTTTCACATAACAGGGTCCATCTAAAATATGCAACATGGGTACTCTTTAGATGAGGAATTAAATTTTTCATCCAACTAGTACTCCCACTCGAAATTTGAGTAAAAAATTTGGGAGATAAGTGGAAAATACAAGTTGAAAAAGTAGTTTTATTATTTTTTTATTTTTTTATATTTTTACCCTTTTACTTAAAAAAATGGTGAATCATCCCCCATAATTGACATCATCATCTATTTCTGAGACTTTATTAGAACCCTCTACATATAGTAGAGCTTATCCAAAACATAAAAATAAAATTTAAATAGAAATGAATACATATCATGGCAGCATGGAGCTCGAGGTGGTTGAGTGCTCCTCATTGCTTGAGAAAAACTTCCTCCGCAAAAAGTGAAATCTACCAACTAAAAAGAACACATGTACCCTTATTTGCAAAAGTGTAGGAGCAGCTAACTAAGAGGAGTAACCAACTAGAAGATAACCACCTTTCAGGTGAGAAACACCTCTTGTTTTAACAGTTCTTTAATATTTGAATAACAATAAATACCCTAACCAAGATAAGAGATATATCTTCAAGATTTGAGGAGGTGTTGTTTTATTTTCTGATAGATATCAAAATATTTTAAAACAAGTGTTGCCAGAAATTCCTGAAAAACCGGTAACTGCCTCTAAAATATTGCCTATGCTTTCGAAAGCGTGTTGATACTGGCCACATATCGGGATGAGAGTGGAGGGGAGTGAGGTGAAGCGCGAGAATGGAAAGTAAGTGAAAGGCATGTGAATGGAAAAATAAGCGGGAGAAGCTATTAAGTGGAATAATAATAAGCGGGAGGAGTAAGTGCATTAAAATATATCCCAATCGCAATGAGAGTGGAGCAGAGTGAATATATTGTCTGAGCGAAATTACAATTTGATATATTGCAATCACAAGATGGAGCACTTATCGCATATCAGGGATCGAAGTATTATCACATTTGGTAGTCAGAGGAGGAAACATGGATGGTTAGCAATAGGATTTTTTATATGTGATAAGCGAAGTGATGTGGTGGTAAGGTTATCGGATAAAGAGCTACGATGCGATGAAGAGTTGTGATGCGATATATCGCATCAGGGATTTAGGAGTGGGCAACATAAGGAGGTAACAAATTTCTTTGCGATATGAGATTGCGAAATAGAAATAGCGATAAGTGATTACACGATAATGGTAAGGTGGGTCCTAGGAGAAAGTGCGATTGTGCGACAGTGATAAGTGATATCGCATCAGGGGTTTACGAGTAGGCGTGAATGCATCAATAATTTGTGATTTGCGATGAAGTAGGTCTCATCAATGGTTTTAAAGCGAAAACATGATAAATAATAGAAATTTAATAAAGCATCCCAAAGCGTAACAAAGGAGTTTTGAAGTTTTTAAATGCTACAGGAGCGTAACAAAGGAACCCAACGGTGAGATAAAAAAGCATAACATAATTGAATTTGGAGGGTTTAAAGTTGATTTAAATGGAATTTGAGCACTGGACTTTGGATTTTGGTTTAAAATTTACAAAAAAAATACATTTTGACCCTCCAGGACATTTCAACCATAGGTTAAGAGACAAGAGAGGATCAAAGACACAACTACACTGAGTGACCAGACTTTGAAAAATTGCAGTGCTAACAGTGGCTCCTATTAGGGATGAAGTCCTCCCTGTGAGGCTTCAAGAACCATAGTTCTAGTACCTTGTCCAACCCTTATTTCTCCATCCAACAATTATGCTCATTAACTCAAAAATACCATCATGTATATCCATTGGGTAATGGATTCATAAGCTAGATTTAAATCTTCTGCAACTTATTTCAACATGACTGAAATATGGAAATCAAACTGCAATCAAAACTGAAAAGAAATTCTCGAGTGGTGAGCTTATTCATCCACCTACTTTTAATTAGCTGAAAAAATTCCTAATCAAGTATAACTTGATTTCCAATGCAACCATAAAATTATTTGACCGGTAGAGAGATACTTTTGCATGCAACTATTTGAAAATACCCACAAGGGATATAATATATGTAGTAAGAAACGAACTGGAAACATGTACTTACTGCTATAAACAGTTTTTTTCATTTCAACTGCTGCTATATTAGATACCCCCGCTGAGAATGAATCCATATAATCAGCAACTGGATCATGAAACATATGAGGAATATCTAGCTTATCCAAAATACCAAGTTGTTGTTGTTTAAAATATGCTATGTCAATAAAATTGGGTTTCTCTTGTCCTCCTTGCAACAACTCATTAACTGCATATGTTGTTGATTACTTTCTTGGACATCAAACTCATTAGAGGCACTTAAACTAGCAGAACTAAATGGCAGCAATATACCAGGTTCCAAAGGAAGAACATCATTCTCATCATATTCTTCATACTTAGTACTAGGAATAATTGGATCTGTATGAAGCTGATATGGATCCATACCTTTTTCAAACTCTTCGAAAAATATTTCCATAAGAATTCTAGAAGAATCTAATTTATCATTCTAAACACAACACTCAAATTCTTCATAGCAATTATCAAGCAACAAATCAGATGAATATAGTCCTTTACAATAATGATGAATCATTTCATTAAATTCCCTTAAAGAAGAAATAGTACCAGTATATAAGGACCGGAACCATTTGCGCACATCTCCATCAAGGGAAAACATAAATATTTTCATGAGGACATCCTCATGAAACACATCCAGCAAGTGCATAAGCTCATGAAATGCAATCAGGTAATTAGCAGTATGTTCATATTCATCTCCTCGAAATATTAAAATATGATGTTTACATTCATATATAGAAGGCACTGGATTAGGAAAACCATGAATTGCTGAAAACTTTAAAGGAGAAAACCTTTGAGCTAAGATGGTAGCAAAGGCTTTCGACATTCTGAAACTATGGAGCTGCCACTGGATTCTTTGTCATGGAGTCGCCAGGTGAAATATCATAATCTTATTCAAGTCGCAAATTCTTGTTCACCATCAAGAATTGATCATCAGCAATAAAACAAAAGACTCAAGATAATACTTCATTTCAAGACCTTCATCTCCTAGCAAACACACCAAAAGATGTTAGCATTGGAATCAGCACTTAGATTGTGACAAGCGCCTGACCAGGTACATCTTAAGCTCAAGGGATTTTCTTATAATTTGATTTTATTTTTTTGGAAAGTGGTTGAAACTCATACACACTGAAATGGGTTTTGAGCAAATAAGAATCTCTCACACATATGCGGGCACTGGTGCATGATGTGGTAGCAATTTTGAGTTTGCAACCTGATGGTTAGACGAATGGAAGACAAACAGTGGATACATAAAACAGAAGCCCACTTCTAAGAGGAAAGGGTAACACAAATTATAGATCTAAAATGTATAGTGAAAGAATGATTTTAAAAGAATTACAAGAATCTCACTTTACAATTTAAGAATCCCATAACAAGGAATGCTTCTGAATAATATGACCTCATGAATCAAGACTGACAAAGACAGATTAACATGCATCCTAGATCAAAATACTTATAAAAACATGAAACATGATTTCATTCCACCTCAAGGAATGCTTATGAACAATCTTCAATTCATACTTAATCAAGAAATCTTGGAACAATACTTATAAAAATAGATCCATATGTCTTGGAGGTTCACAAGAATAATAAAAACATAAGATAAAACTTTTATGATAAATCTGGAAAGACAGATAAAGTATGTAAAAATAGAAGGGAAAACAATACACACACCACATAGTTTGTGAGTCCTCAAGAGTGCATCTGGATATATTATATACTCAATATACCACACAGTATGCCATGAAATAGACAACCCATGAACCCTTTTCTCCTTGCATTACACAATATATATACAAAAAATGATTTCTGTAAAAAGCCTCCATAAAAAGTGAAAATATGTTTTTGAAACTTTATTACAACCCTCTACATATAGTAGAGATTATCAAAAACATAGAAATAAAACATAAATAGAAATGAAGGTAGATCATCACAGCACAGAGCTCGAGGTGGCTAAGTTGAGGTGGTTGAGTGCTCCTTGTTGCTTGGAAAAAACTTCCTCCATAAAAAGTGCAATATACCAACTGAAAAGAACACATGTACCCTTATCTGCAAAAGTGTAGGAGAAGCTAACTGAAAGGAGCAACCAACTAGAATATAATCAACTTTCAGGTGACCAACACCTCTTGTTTTAACAGGTCTTGAATATTCGAATAAAAATAAATACACTAACCAAGATAAGAGATATGTCTTCGAGCTTTAAGGAGTTGTTGTTATATTCGTTGATAGATATAAAAATATTTTAAAACAAGCGCTTCCAGAAATTCCTGAAAAAACATATAACTGCCTCTGAAATCTTTCCTATGCTTTCGAAATCATGTTGATATCGGCCACGTATCAGGATGAGAGTGGATGGGATTGAGGTGAAGCGTGGGAATAGAAACTAAGAGAAAGGTGTGGCAATGGAACAATAAGTGAGAGAAGCTATTAAGTGGAATAATAATAACCAGGAGGAGTAATTGCATTAAAATATACTGCAAACGCAATCAAAGTGGAGCAAAGTGAATACATTATCGGGGTGGAATTTCAATGTGATATATCACAATCACAAGATGGAGGGCTTATCGCTTATCAAGGATCAGAGGATTATCGCATTTCGCATCCAGAGGAGGCAACATGGATGGTTAGCAATAGGAGTTGTGATATGTGATAAGCGAAGTGACCTGGCGGTAAGGATATTGTATGCGAAGCTACGATGCAATGTAGAGTTGTGATGTGCTATATCGCATTGGGGATTTAGAAGCGGGCAACATAAGGCGGTAAGAAATTTCTTTGCGATCTGCAATTGTGAAATAGCGATAGCGATAAGTGATTGTGTGATAATGGTAATGTGGGTCCTAGGAGAAAGTGTGAATGTGTGATAGTGATAAGTGATATCGCATCGAGGGCTTAGGAGCGGACGTGAATGCATCGATAATTTGTGATTTGCGATGAACTAGGTCCCATTAATGGTTTTAAAGAGGAAAAACGATAAATAATAGAAATGTAATAAAGTGGACCAAAGCGTAAAAAAGGAGTTTTGAAGTGTTTAAATGCTACAAGAGCGTAACAAAGGAACCTGACGGTGAGATAAAAAAGCATAACATAATTGAATTTGGAGGGTTTAAAGTGGATTTAAATGGAATTTTAGCACTGGACTTTGGATTTTTGTTTAAAAATTATTAAAAAACAAATACATTTTAACCTCCAGGATCTTTCAACCATAGGTTAAGAGACAACATAGGATCAAAGAAACTACTACAATAGTGACCAGACTTTGAAAAATTGTAGTGCTAACACAGCCAAGCTACTCCCGAGAGTATTTCATCATCATATCCAGAGTATGAGCAATAGAATGGGCAGACTCCAGATCTGGAACTTGATGCCTCTTGGGTAGAATTATCTTTGCAGCACAACAATTATAGCATGATTATGATTATCCATGGAAAATTTCATGATGTTCACAGGAATTTACTTGTTAATAACACTACATGAAGACCAAGGAAGTACAAGCAATATTTCTCTTCTGAATGTTAGATTTCATAGTCCAATGCCTGAAAAAACCAGCTCTACAATAACGAGAACTAAAATAATTTATCATTGTTAACTAGTTACTATGTGGCCCAGGTACAATACAGTTCAACCTGGCACAAGGGCATGCAAGGTAGGTAGGGTTGGTATGGTTTCAGGATGCCATTTTTTAAATCAAAATGTAGGGGGAGGTGCATCACACACATGTACATGCATATAATGTTTAAAAATATAAAACTAGAACTAACAAAATGAGATGACTTACAAAAATACTCATAGTGACCTAAATTGCATATGAGGAAAATTGTACTGCTTACAAACACTTTTAGGATTTAGCAACCATGAAAAGTTTGTGACAAGCAGCCTCTTTCCAATCGTGATACACATAAGATTCTTCAACCTACTCTAAGCATGGGAGTCAGGGATCTGTGCAAGATTCCTTGAAACATGAAAGCCTGCACAATGTGCCATATCATGTCAAATTAGATGAACTACAATAACATTATTTAAATTAGGGAACATGTTATACATGTTTGTAGCCTTTGTGAAAAACTGATATTTTATAATTTCCCATTAGATAGACTGAGATACCCATTGGATTTCTTCCACCAAAAATAAACACTACAATGACTAGGAAAAACCTAACTACCAGTATTTTCAAAACATAAATTACAGCCTAAATAGTCAACATTGAAGGCACAAAGCTGGGAAAACATTAATGGAGGAGAGATAGAGTGTAGGAAGGAATATGGTTGATAGTTCCATCTCCTTTAAAACCTGGCACTTAATGGCATTGATGATCATTGTGAGTAACCCCCTGAAGGATCCAATGTCAGGGCTAGATTCATGGTGTCCTGGAGTTTGAAAATTAAGGAGTGGCTATAGCATTTTCTTTAGTGAACTGTTTAAAGGAGATAGGAGTATAAAGGAAAAAATACAAGAAAGACAGTCTCTTCTCTGGACTCAGACCCGGGTGTAACTAAATCTTCTCTTATTTTCTATTTTTTCCTTATTTTACCTTTCATGGTATAATCTTGTGTTAACTTACTGAAGTATGTCTTCAAGTTGAAAAATATAACTCAAAGATGGTTTAATAATGAGTTAAAATCTCAACTTATTAAGCTAGTCTTGTGGCTAAGTGACCATTAGATGTGAATGTTTGTGCATTCCTGGACAAGATCTCTTGAAGTTTAACTCTTTAGATTTCTTATTTTTTGTGTTTTCTACTTGCATTATTTTCCCTTTGATATTAATTCTTTTGGATTGAACATTGTTGCTTTTAAACAATTTTGTTTGAAGTTTGCTACTAAAAAATTAAAATGATTTATGATGGCCTTTGATAATGTTATTCATAATTTCTGAAGAAAAATATATATATTAGATATTGGTATAATGAGATTTTCTTAGACTATCCTGGCTAAAAAATGACTACTGTGGATATTCTGAGTCTTACTTCTGAAAAACTACACCACAGAAATCTCCAATCTAGTATCCTGGCTATCTTTATGACCGAAATTTTTTCTTTTTAGGAAAAAAAATTCTATATTGAATGTTATCTAGCTGATTTATATGTTTCAATAGTTACTCTGTATTGCAGTAGTATTTACAAGATCTGTTGTTGCCCTTCGCTTGTGTGAAGATGAACAGGGAAATTTGACTCTTTTTCAACACATAAATGAGCTACATGTTACAGAATCTTACGAGGAAACAATATGTTGACAAGGTCATCAGGGATATGTTTGAAAAAGTTTTGGTTCTCCGATTTGGAAGGTCCATAGATGTTGTTTGCATGCAGCTTGATGAAATTGTATTCTTCTTCTCTTCATGATGCATTTTTCAATTTATATCAAATATTCTCATGATTTGATTATGTTGGTATTTAATATTTTTTCCTTTCTCATTTTTTCCACGGCCACGGCTTGGAAATACTGTACGTGATGTGTCCAAGTTTGCATCGATAGCTTAGGCGGATGTTGATGCAGAGGAAATCCAAGTTTATCTAAAGTACTTTGACATCACTTTTATACCTACTACGATCTTCTTCTTTAATGCGCATCACATGAATATGGACTTGAGGTATTTCACTCTTCCTCACATTTAATTTTGTAGGTTTTATACATCTTGTTTTTTCCTTATTTGATTCTCTGGTAGCAATATTTGTGACTATAAATGTTGTGAATTAGGTGATGAGAATAGAGTTTTTATTATCAACGATGATGCATAATTTTTTCGTGAGGATCAGCTTTTGATTTTCAAGAAGATATTTATTATGAGCAATTGTATCATTGGGATGAGGAGGAATATTCAGGCATAGCTATATTTCGTCAAAGGGTAGTGTTTACTTAATGCGTAAGTGGAGTTTGGGAAAGTTGGTTTCATTATGCAGGGAGATTGGTAAAATGTAATATCCTGTCTTCAAACAGGACTCCAGATCATACTAAATGGATTCGTGCTTTCCATCAAAATAAATACTTCATTGATGTTGTAGAGGTATGTGTTTAAAAATGATTATTTTAGCAAGTTTGAATGGTTGTTTTGTTACACAATTTTAAAATCAAACCAATTGTCTATTAACACCCAACTCGAGTTTTTGAATCTCTCTAGAAACTCACCAAAAATAAGTTCTAGTTCTATCTAGTCCTATTTCTAATGAAAAGAAGAATACAAACACCTATCCACATTGCGAATATTAAGGATATAACACAGCAAAAGCATTACTGAAAATAAATAGAATGGAATGTGATCTTTTCCCTGAAGATTTATGGGACAAATATAGAATACTTTATTCTTTTAACTAGCATGAATAAAATCCTATAAACCAAAGAACTTATTAAAACTTAAGCATGTATGCATCTATATACCATGGCCTACAGGGAACCTTGTAAATAATGTGAAGAAAAAATTGCAGTAGTAGTATAACACATGAAATGAATGACTACATACATGTTAAGAAAACCCATTTGATAGAGCAGAGTCTCTTCTCCAAGTCATACGTTGATTACTAGGGAGCTTGCTTGGGCTCTGGCCTTCATAGAAAATTATGTCTTTGGAGAGAGAATATCCATAGTTATGGGAAGCTCCGTGGAAATTGGGCTTTGGGTGCTTGGAGTGTTCATATCTCTATCGTATAATTTTCATTACCATTCCCTACCCATAACAAAAAAAAAAACCCAAACACCAAGGAAACATCACAAAATGCCCGCAATGTCAAAAGGGTAGACCTGCAAACTAAGACCACCATGTCTTCAAGCCACCTCTGGACTGAGTGCAGCGGTGTTCCTCAGCCATTAGGCACATTAATTTATAGGCTTGGGGGTTAAAGAGAGTGTAAAGCTCCTTGGGCATGGACTCCACCACACGTTCCTTAGACTTGTATATCTTGAATTGCACGTCGAAGGATAAAATAATTGCATATATTGAATGGCATTAACAGACCGAGTATAGATGGCAGAAGTATATAATGGAAAAATATTAAAAATAATAAAATTTATAATTGTCCCAAGGAGATACTGTACATATAAATGATGAAAATGCATTCATTAGGGGAATTTTGAGGTCTAAAATGGGCCTCCTAAGGAAATAATAAAATAATAGCTAAACCAATAAAATAATATTTATAAATTTTCAATTCACTTTTTTCACCATAATCCATGTAACCATAGTTAAATTCAATTCAAAATTTGTGCCAAAATAAAATTAATAAAAAATTGTATTGATGTGACTATAAATAAGAATGAGCTTTTCAAAAAAAAGTCATTATCATTGAACAACTAATGCATTTGTCCTTTATACTTAAATAAATTAAAATAAAATATAAATATAAATTTATCAATTATCAATTATATTATATGCTATTAATTAAAATTTATATTATTTAAATTGAATAATAACATGTAATTAATATACTATATAAAAATAGTATAATATAATAAATGTATAGGGATATGCATTGTTTCTTTCAAGAAATATGAAATGAAAATAATATATTATTATTCAAAAAATATGAAATGAAATTTATTATGATTAATTTACTTTGACTTTAAAAGTACTTAGAGCACTACCATGGTTAACCATGAGTTTTTATCCACCATTGAGAATGTGACAAGTACCTTTAACTCAAGCAATGCCACCTCAACCATTAGGGATGATGTCATCCTCTAAAATGTGATCAATTCTCATAAAGTGAATTTTTATTGTACATTTTCCTTAAGAGGCCCATTTTAGACCTCAAAATTCCCCTAATGAAAGGGTATCCCTCTACAAAGCACACATTGCAACATGGTAGTTGAATTGTGTAGACATTCTGAAACAGTTCATGAAATTTAAATACAAGACTATCCAAATTTACAACTTTAACTTTTCTTGCATAGTTTTCAATTATTATTCAAGATGTATCCAACTAATAAAACCAGATAGAGAGAATCATATGTTTCAATAATCTCTCTCATGAAAATTTGCACCAATAAACATTCCTGAAAACTGTAAACAAACCAACCCTCATCACAGGTGGAAGGCCTCTCCATTTGAATTGGTAACAATCCAGTCTCGGGGTGGTGTTCCTGATGATTTTATGCTACCACCTAATAATAAAATCTACACATATTGTTAGGTTTTGAACAAACTAAAGACTAAAAGAGATGATAATACAAGTTAATAAAGATGAATGATTGCAAAGTACTGCCACTTAAAGAGACTACAGTGATCACAAAGATATAGCTAAGTGATCAATACAAACAATAAAAATTGCAAAATTCCAATGCTTCAGATGAGATGAGGGAGAGATGGCTACAAGGGTTATTCTTGAAAAAATTTAAACCAAGAACAAGCAATAATCCTCTATCATTTTTTCTTTCCAAATGCTAATGATTAGCTTTGCCAAATATGCGTCAAACTTTAAAATTCAAATCAGATATGCCTCAGTTATATGAACAGTCCCAAAGAAGATCCTATGTCACAACCAATGAATCAAATCAATCCTAATGGAAATAGACATAGCAGCCTCTGGCCAAGTATATATTAGTCATAGAGATCAGTACTCAAATCATTCACAAAACCCAAATGCAACCCTAAAGTAAGCAAAACGAATGTTATTGGTACCTTCTTGAAACTATGAGATATCTCCTGAGATAAAAAAGCAAAAATGGCTTTAATTCCAAATATTCAATTAAGGAAAAATATTCTTAAATGAAGAACACCTAGGGTCAATACCAGATTACCATTCACAAATTTACATTGATATTTTTCAAAGTTCTTATGCCAATTTTGAGGAAGGAAAGAGATTACTTAATAATTTGACTCTTTATAATAACTTCAATGAACACTTAGCTTTTCAAGAAGTTACTAATGCTCTAGGGAATGAGGTTGTTAATGCAAAACAATTAGATTCTAAAGAAGTCACAAGGCACAACAAAGTTAGCACTTTTCTTAAGACATTTCACCAATTTTCGAAGAAACTCAATTGTAAACAATATATGTAATTCCCTTATATTCCAATTATTCCAATGAGAAGTGATCAAACCTTTGGGGTAGCAACAAACCTCTTATGTTCTAAAGTATTCAACACCAAAACTTTAACAAGCTGACTCCCCTAGGATTTTTCAATGTGATTTCTTATGTTACCTGTGCTTCAAAACTTATCAAATGACCTTTAGTGGGTAACCAGGACAATAGTAAATAACCTCATGAGAATAGAAAGCTATTAGTGAAAATATGCATGAGACATTTTTGAAATTTCAAGTTTAAAAGAAAATAAAAAATAAAATAAAAACTTGAAATCCAACATGTAAATTATGAAATATAGTCATGCTATTGAGATGCCACTATTGTATTGTATCATAACTCTGCAAGTTTAAGAGCGGTCAACAGTAGTAATAGGATCAGTCCTCCAACAAACAAGATTTGTAACCTAGATGGCAAGGAAAGAAAGCCAAACACTTGTGACTATTATGTTCTAATTCCTTAATGTTTTAAGGATTTCTATCATGTATTATCTATGTAATTAAGGTCAGCAGTGAAATTCTTTGAATCTAGTGTATAATTTACAGTATGATGTAGCTTACGATGAGAGAGGAAGAAGGCCACACTACCTTGCAGCCTTATTCCAAAGTGTAGTATTTCAAATCAAAAGGCCAAATGACAGTGCTTGGGGCTCAAACAGGTGATGAAACCTCTCCAATGATCACGTTATATTTTCATTCACCAACAATTAGCCCAGGACTGATATTTAACAAAAAATGCTTGCAATCAGCTTCAAAAAACCAATTATATTCGAGTTAAATTTTCAATTTTAAGGAAGTTTTTGTAATGTTTCAAGATTCACAAAACTGATTCTATCTATGTGGTTTTCACACGATCTCAAGGGCTTCAACTTTCTCTTGGACTTGAGTAAGAAATCCCTAAAAAAAATATGATTTATGCGTAAGCCTTAAAAAAAAATTCCTTGCAATTTCCCGCAAGAAAACATAGTTTTGAGCCTTACCTTATTTAATTCTTGCTAATAGAAAGCACATTAATAAATTTTGGTTGAATAAAATATCACCACAATTTTTAAATGTCATGTTTTTGAGGGCTAGTTACAGGCTATAAATTCTTGGTTTCATACTTTGTACAGTTCACTGCTATCAAATCTTAAAGAAGACAATCATACACATTCAGCCAACTCTGAGAAAATTCCATTGGTTAAAGCTGAAAAGCTTGATGTGTGAAACCTAGGGTTGGATTTACACAATTTACTAGAACCGAGAGCATAAAAACACAGAAGTACAAGAATTTAAGAGAGCTTCACACCTTGAAAATAATTCTAAAATTTCCTCAAACTTTCCTCTGTCCAATCCAAGCATCCAACCTCTCCAAACGATCCTCTGTGGCCCGAGACAAAACTCTGCATGACTGTATCTCTTGATGGAAGATAGATCACTTGAAACTAGTCTCACTACAAGGTTTTAAGTTCAATCCTTATCCTATTCATAGGACTACTCAACCAATGAAAACCCAAATTGCTATGGATTTCACAAGGTGGAATATGCATCCAAGACAAAAACTCAAGGAATGGAACAAATTCAACTCCAGTATCCGATATCACATGGCCTCTCCACATTAACAGATGCTCAACTCAGTGATAACACAGCAGGAAAATTGAAATCACTTCCACAACACTTTGCACTCCTCAATGGAAGACTTCTCTTATGTCTTGGAATCAAACCCTGGGTCTAGCAGGGCGTCAATCAGTTTAGCGTTCAACGTTCAGACGTTCAGCGTTCAACAAGGCATCAGGCAGTGCGGTAGGGTCAATTTGGGTTCAACCTGAGTTTGTGTGCAGAACAATGACAACGAGTTCAGAACAGTCATTCGAAGGGTGTATTTTTTGCAGGCCGGAATAGGGAGGTTGGGTGAAGGGAGAAATTTTTTTGAGGCGGTAATTGGAATTAAAATTTAAAATTTAAAATTAAATGTAAATAATAATATTTAATAAAAAATTATATAAAGTATTAAATTAAAAATTGAATATAAATAAATAATATATTAAGGTTTATATAAATTATTTAATATGTAAAACTTACAACTTTCCACACACACGACCCGGCCCGACCCGAATGTGTTTCCTTGGGCGCCCTCATAGAGCACGACCCGGCCCAACCCGAATGTGTTTCCTTGAGCGCCCTCATAGAGCACGACCCGGCCGGCCCGAACTAAGGCACGCGAGAGAAAATGGAAAACGGGCCACACGAACGTGCATATTAAGGGACACAGGCAGTCACAGCTTAGCATTTTTTATACGGCCTCCCTCACACGACCCGAACCGACCTGACCCAAACACATTTCCTTGGGAATTTATTATATTGATATGTTTGTAAGTATTATTATACTAATAAGTATATTTTTTTTGGATTAGGATTTTTAGAATTTTACTTTAATTATCAATAATTATTAGGTAGATGATAGGGATTTAATCTCCATGAAATGTTTTCGAATGTTTTGAGTAATATTGATAAATAAAAAATGGAATTTATCTTCAAAGAAGTATATTTTTTTGTCTTTTTTTTTTAATTTAATTAATTAATTTTAAAATTGCATTATAAATAAGTGTCAGATAATCAATATTTTGCAGTATTGATAAACCATGATATTATAATAAAACCTATTTACATATTAAGAATCTCCTATATAAATTTCCATGATTAAAAATCTTGTTACATTATTTCATTTTTAAAAGTATATCTATTTAATTTATATATTAATTTTTTAATTAATAATATTATTATGAAATAAATATTTTTATGATATATTGATGTATATTTATCAATTGTTTAATTTTATACAAGATCATTAATAAGTTCAATATTGTTGAAAAGTATTGTGTTTATCATGGAATTGGTATATAAACATATTAACTCTTGATTACAATATTGGGCGAGGTGTATCACAAGATTTTATAGAATAATACTAATGAGTTGCAATGCATGGAAAAACATTGTAGAATAATTGATCGGTAATAAATAAAAATTACTAAAAATGATCAGATCATTTTACTTAAAAATACATGCCCTTATGTGTTCTCTTCGTATAGGCTTGTAAGCATTATACTGAAAAATTCTGATTAGTCTGACTAATGAGTTCATTATTGCCTGAAATTAACATAGACACATTAGAGATGTATACTCTAATTGACACATGGCCATATTAGATATTGATTATATATTGCAACAGATATCTCGGAACCACTGAGTTGCCTACATAATCTTTTGATTTAATCATTGTAGACCCCTGACTAGTCTTAAATGGAAATGACTAAGAGTGATTGAAATGACCAAGAGTGTGATCAGATCATTCTTTGTAATAGTTGAATGGATGAAAAGAACATTTGGGAAAAAAAAATGTAGAACAAGTTTAATGGTATCACCTTTCTAAACAAATAGCTCATTCCTTCTCCACAATTCCGCTTAAACAATATCTTCATAGTTTCCTCCATCCTGACAAATAAATGTAATAATACCAGCTTGCAAGGGAGAAATTTTGGGTTTGAATGTTGCAGCTTCAATATAAATCATATACAAATGTCCCCTTTTGTTGTCATCAGGGCGATTCCAGAAGGACACTTACTATATGTAGCATGTGACAAGTTTGCAGCTTTAAGAGTTGCTACCTTAAGTTGATGCAAATATTTAGAACTTGAAGGGTTGTGGATATCTTCCTCCTTTACATCTCCATCACCGGTATGCAATTTCACTGCATATTCCTTTCAATGTCCATCATTACACTTAGGATTCAATTTAGGAGAATTCACAGTCCGAAAATCCAACCCATTAAAGTGAGTTTGAAAAACAGGTGGTGTGCTTTCCTCCAAATCATCCAGACCAAATCGGTGGGGAAGGAAATACAATAGATACTGGGTCTCAGCACGCTCATTAGTGATCAATATGTTAATCTCAGACACAACCCACACTTCTTACATAAATTTCATGCAATGTCCACATGGGGATGCTAAAATTGCAATGAATCTAAGTTTCCTACATATTGTGATGATATTTATTGTTTATCACATTGTTACAATGTTGATTATTCATACCATTGTTGATTATTCATAACATTGTGGCATTGTTTATCATATTATAATAACATTTATTGTTTATCACATTATAATAATAGATATTGTTTGCCACATGGAAATGTGTTCGGCACATTGAAATGGTATACAATATTCGTCATATAAGGATGATGTTCATTATTCATCCCTTTTTTTCATCACATTACAAACAAATTTAAAGTTATTAAACTTATATTGTAGGTCACATTTTAATGACATTTATTTTTTATTACAATGTGATGTCATTTCTTATTATGCAAATTGTGATAGTGTTGATTGTTCATAACATTGTGACATTTTTCATTGTTCCCCACATTGCAACGGTGTTTAATATTCATCACATTACGAATATGGTCATTATTCATTACATTGCAACATTATTTGTTGTTTATCACATTGCGATGTCATTTTTTGGTCAACATATTGTGACATTGTTTGATGTTCGTCACATGGAAAACAACTTTAAAGTAATTAAAGTTATATTGTTGGTCACATTGAGATAACATTTATTTTTCATCATCTTGCTATGTAATTTCATTCTACACATTACAACAATGTTGATTATTTATAAAATTTTGACATTTTTTGTCACAATGTGACGTTATTAGGTGTTCATGACACTGCCTATGATTAAGGTTGATGTGGGGATATGTTCATCAAAATGTGATTAGGGAAATATTCATCACATTGATATATAAGGTTTCCTTGCATTGCAATATGAAGTTATTACATTATTATTATTGTTGCATTTCATATTAATGTTAATGTTATGAATAACATTAATATTAAGATGAATTATTAAATAAAATATTATTATTACTTTAATAATATATTTATATTATAATTAATGTCTTGAGTGGGTCTAATATACAGCTTAAGTGGGCCTAATGGTTAAGAGCATGTGTTTCCTCCTAAGACGTCACAGGTTCAAAACTAGAGGGGGTAAAGTATGTATGCCTTTGTAGACTTAGCAGTTAAATCGCTTCGCGGAGGTGGGTCCCTTGTCCCACAAACAAGGGAATGTCATACAAAAATTTGGAGTTTGGCTTGGTCGTGACCTTAAAATTGAATAATAATAATAATAAACATTATTAATTGTTAATGTTATTAATGATGTTACTAATAATATTGCTAATGTAATGTAATATTATTATTGTTAGTAATAATATTATTATATTTTAAATATGATTTAAAAAAACTATTATTAGTAACATTTATATTGCTATTATTTTTATAATATTAATATTAATTTTATTAATTAAATTTCATTAATCATATTATTATATTATTATTATATTAGAATAAAATGAATTATTACATCTAATAATAATATTACATCAACAATTATATTAAGGCTATTAATAATATTGTTGGAATGAGCAAGATTTTTATATTTTAACTTTATTATTTAGCCCAATGTGTTATTGTCGTTTAAGGAGAGTAAAACTCTAATTTTGTAACACTTTGTAGTTTAGGAAGAGTAAAACTATAATTTTGGTTTTGATGTATGGTCTAGTCTCCAAACATGGATATAAATGATGATGATGATGATGTTTAACGTCCACTGAGACCAATATTTGGTCTATTAGACCTAAAGAAAAGAATTATTTAGTTTGTTTTAATACTTTATTCCTATGCTCAAAAAGCTTGGAGAGAAGCCTCTCAAGCTCACTAAAAATTTGACATCTTAAAAGGCTAGGAAGTTCAGTATTGCAACAAAGATTATAGAATTGAGATCTAATGTGGTTGTACGCGGGGCACTCTAAGAGGAATTGATTTTCATCCTGAATGTTCATATTCTCACGGGGATGGCAGATCCTTTCCATCCATGGTGTTTTAGGAACTGTCCAACGACCTGTTTCACTATGGAGCTCATGAGAGTTCGTTCTAATCTTGGCTATATTAATTTTCTTCTTTGAGCTAGTTAAAACAGAGAGATACTTTTCATCTTCTAGGCTGGGGTTTATAACCTCCTTATAATATATTAATATAATTTTAGCTTCTAGATCTTTCTCACCCCACATTTTTTCTTTAAACTTAGAAGTAACAATTTTTTTAATGTTATTAATGTTTTTCACTACAACATTCTCATCAATCTCCCAATGGTTTAACCAGGCCCTGGTGCCTTTATACCAACCTCGTTTGAGCTGTAGGTGCTTTTGGCTGGAAATTAAAGCTATCTTAGGAATTCTATGGTCTCCTATGCTATTAAGTTTGTGCTTTTACAACAGAAGCCTAGTCATAGCTAGGCTCTCGATAGGGGGAAGACCCACTTCTATAAGGATAATATGATAGGGTGTATTGTTTTTAATTTTGAGGTTATACTTTATAAAACGCTTCTGGATTTGCTCAATATTTCTCCAGGATTCTTTAGAGATGCTGCAACCCTAAACCTCACATCCATATAAGGTAATAGGAGTGGCTAAAGTTTCAAAGAGGAACTTATTTCCATCCCACATTATGAGGTTTGTCGTTTTACAATTATTTTCAAGACCAAAATAAGCTTTCCACCCCCCATTAATCCTTTTCTCAATGCTATAGTTCCAGTTGAGCTTGTGATGAATATCAATTCTTGGGTACTTGTAAGAAGACACTTTCTCCAAGTTATTATTATCATACATAAAATTAGCGTAAGTGTCCTTCTTGGATTTGATAATCATAACTTTAGTTTTTTCAGTGTTAACAGTCATACCCAGGTAGAGCAGAAATCCTTAAGAAGTATAAGTTGCTTATCAAGATCATATGGGCACCTTGCGAGAATAACAATATCGTCAGCATAGAGAAGAAGGATGGTGACTATCCCAGCTAATATCGTGCCAGCACACCCTGCTTCTTCTAAACAACCTTCTAGCTTGTCGATGTAAATGCCAAATAGGGTAGGGGAGAGGGGGAAACCTTGTTTAAATCTGATATTACACTTAATATCTTTCAACCACCCCTCATTTCTCTTTAACTTGGCAATTACATTCTGGTATAACCTGATAGCAATATCAACAAGTAATATAATATCAACATCATTTGAGATCCAACTTAGCTTGGGGCCTTTGTTCCATGGAAAGCCCCGACAATTCCAAGAAAGAATTTGGAGATGTTGAATTTCTATTGATTACTATCTTTTTGGTTTCTATCTCGAATAACGGCTTTTCTATTTTTTATTATTTCCCATTTTCCTTCCTTCCTAGCTTCTTTTACCTTTTGAACCTCCTTTCTTAATTCTACTTGATCTTCTGGAATGAGATCTTCATTTATAAATATTATCATTCCTTTTAGACTTGAGGTTTTACTAATTATGTCATACTTAGGGTCAGTAGAGCTTACCTTTATTCGGATCAGCCTTCCTTTATTCTCAGTTAATTTCCCCAACCTTGTTGCTTATGTGAGACAAGTTGTTTCAATTTATAATCTATTATGTAATTATGTCTGGGCTATGGCTAAAGTATCCTCATCTACCTCCTCTCTCAAACCAAAGATTATAAGGTTCAAGGCCATATTGTTACGCTCATGGTCTAATTTGATCAATTTTTTCATTTCATCTTTAATTGGTTTGATATCTAATTTATCTGCCACACTATTTAGGGTGAGACAGTTGTTAACTTTTTCTTCTAGTTATTTAATCAAGTCCTTCATTTTAAGACTCTCTATAGTATCAACATCTCCTTTCTGGGATGTTTGGTTCATATCTTGGTTTTTTTTTTCTATGACCTACAGCCTAGTCTCCATTGCCTCCATTTTATTCTCCAATAATTCTATTTTATTTTCTATTTGTTTTTGGATTTTGTCTTCAAGAGATGTGAATTTTTTTTCCAGCATGGCTTCTAACTCGATTTGTAGCTTGAATTCTCTTTCTTCTCTACGTTTCTCTAAAGACTATATACTCATAAAGGCTCTGTAGAGTAATCGTGCTAGGTATGCCTTTGGTAATCTTTGGTAGTTTTGGTGAATTATTCATACTTAAGAATATATGAGCAGATATGTATTAGAAAAAGATAAGGAATGTTTGCACCTGATATGAAGAATCGCAGAGCCACCCAATCCGAAAATCCGGTGTTTATATGAAGAATTGCAGATACTTTGGAGTCTAATTGAGAAATTTTCTCTTCGTTGCGATAATCAAATCTGAGACCGCAATGTTTATATAAAGAATCACAGAGCCACCCAAACCAAAGAATCCAGTGTTTATATGAAGAATCGCAGATACTTCGAAGTCTTAATTGAGAAATTATCTCTTCGCTGCGATAATTAAATCTGAGACTGAAATTTTTATATGAAGAATCGCAGAGCCACCCAATCCGAAGAATCTGGTGTTTATATGAAGAATCGTAGAGACTTCGGAGTCTAATTGAGAAATTTTTGTTGGAAATATTGTCATTGATTGCAAAGGAGAAGAAAGGGAGCAGCACCTGAACTATCACTAAGGCAAAAGAACAAAGAAGAACCAGCAATAAGACAAAGGAGATAGATAAGGAGAAAAGGCAGCAAGGCAGACAAGGAACAGAGGAAACGGATAAAGCAGAGGTGGCGAGGGTAGCAAATAGAGGCAGTGAATTGAAGCAGAGGTAGCAAAGAAGCAGAGAGGCAGCGGAGGAGAGAACAGCGCACTTAGAATACAAAATAAGCTCAGGAGGGAACAACGCACTCAATACAAAACAAGCTTAGGAGGAATAGCGTGGAGAAACCAGTGTCACAGAGAGGGACAGTGTAAGCAAACGGAAAATAAACTAAGGCAGAGAATTCTTTGAAGAAATCCAAGTGAGGTGAATGAACAGTCACGATTATATTGCAACAGAAAAGGCAAGAGATGGATGGCTGAGATTAAAGCAGGCAGAAGAGGCGAAGAAGAGCTACTTGAAAGCAAGCGGACGGTGGAGATATGATCGCAAATATGAAATGGGAGAATGGACGGTCCAGATTTCATCGCATCCAATAATAATATTTTAGCGCACATCACAATCGGCGGGTAGATTAATGAAGAAGCAATTCGAAGTTGCGATTGCCGATATAGCGATGCGATCGCATATCGCAATCAGCGAAACATAAAAGGAATTGGAAAGTGAACATCTGGATATGCGATGGTGTGACATATGTTCGATCTACCATAGTTAAGATCTAACGTTGTTTGCATAGCACAATGTATCGAGATTAGCAAGGTACGACACCCTGTGGGCCCGAGGTTATTATTTGACATTCGGGGTTTAATATATGTTATTAGGTTCAGCTATATGGTAAGTTGTGAACCGAAATCACATGGGTTAATCAAAGTTAAAGTTGGTGAGAGTGAAACGGAATGCGATGACCGTCGGATTATCGTCTATGGAATGTGATAAGCTATCAGCCGTCCGATGAAATGGATGGATGGGTTGGTTGAATATGTTGTGGGACCAACATTAATGTGCGGTGGTTTATGTTTTAACCAAGATCAAACTTTGAATGAATGAAATAAAATGATAAGTGGGCCCGAGTACATCAGGACTGGTGAATATAAAGCTGAGTAAATGATCCATCGAATCTGCAGAACTCCATCGCATTGGTGGAGAACAAGAGATGCGAGAGAGGGTATCATTGAACCTTGTGATTGCGATGGTGAGATTTAATCGCAACCGTCTGATCTTGATCAACCGTAACCGTTGGATCGTGAGTTGAGTGGGGCCATCGGAGGTTCATCACATCGGCAGACATCGCATCGAAGTTATCACATCAGCGATCTCACATCACATCGGAGTTATCGCATCGGCGATCTCACATCTCATCGGCGGAATGGAAGAGCAAAGGAACGATAGTTTGAACGTTGCGATTGTGATTGAGTGATTGAATCACAGCCGTCAGATCTGATGAACGATGGACGATGGATATGTGAGTTGGCTGATAGTTGGTGGGACCCTTCGCTCATCGCATCGGTGGTGATCAGTGACCAAAGGCACATCGGAGCACTGAAGATTGCGATTGTGACATTGTGATGGAATGTCAACTGTCGGATTGGGAAAGTTAATGAAGTGGAGTGCGATGACCATTAGATCTGAAAGGTGGATGTGCATGTGGATACGCCCGTTTTACGAAGAGAAGACTAAGTGCAAGAAAAATACTCAAGTGTATAAACAAAATATGAAGGCAACAAAAGGAGACTCGGGTAAGTGACCCGACACAGAGAAAAGGAGCAGGTGAAGGCTAATCACAGTGGGCACGAGCATATGATTTGAATCAGGAAAAAGATGATTATGCAGAACAATCACAATATTACAACAGAAACTGAAAAAGACAGTGACAGCAGCAGAAAAGACAAACGCACAGCAAGCCAAGAGCCAAAAAAGTGTTGAGTGAAATTGATTTATGTAACTATAAATGTGAATGTAAATGATTTAAAATTATTTTTATTGTATGTGATGTAAAGGCAAGTCTCCGTAGGCAAACAAAACTCCACTGTAAAACTGAAATATGTACATATTACTATATTCTTTTGAACGAGATGAAAAAGAAATGCTTGTTCATTTAGAATTCACTGTGGAATGCAAACAATCATGAGGTAATATCTATAAATAATGTCACATATATATGCATAGAGAGGTTAGAGAATGGAGAAATGAGGCAGAGAAGGTAAGAAGAAGGAGGAGTAGATAGAGAAGCTGTGAAGGTTCAGAGATGATATAAGGCAGATATGAAGGCTGGTGGACAGCAGTGAAGAAGGAACAGAATAGAGCTGATATCCAGGTAAATCAGCACGTGTTTTTTTTAAAGAGAGAGGATGTGGGTGCTTCCATATCAAGTTGTAGCTTGATAGATGTCAGTTGTAGCTGGCTAAGGTAGGAGCCTCCTGTAGGTTGTAGCCTGCAGAAAATAGATGGGAGTTGGAGCTTCCTTGCAAGTTGTAGCTTGTAGAATTGAGGTTGTAGCCTCCTGTAGGTAGGAGCCTACAGAAAATCAATGGTGAGAGGGAGTTGGAGCTTGCCTTTGCATCATAACAATAATAAGATGTGGTTTTCTCCCTTATGGGTTTCCACTTATATCTGTTTTCTATATTCATGATGATTATGTGTTGATACTCTGTATTTATTCTGCTTAATACCTGTTGCTCATTTATTAAGATTGTTGTTCCATTGTATATTAAGTTGATCACAAAATGATGATGTGAATGAGTATAAAAGAAAGTTTAATAAGAACATGACTACATTAAACTAATTCACCCCCCCCCTCAGTTTAACCAAGGGTTCAACAATTGGTATCAGAGCGGGTTCCTTTTGTATCAGTTTAACAACTGGAAGGAGATCCTAGGTCCCCAGGATGGCTAGTCTAGAAGGATGCTCAACAAATAAAGCCCCCTTGTTCAATGGTAAGAATTATGCCTTCTGGAAAATAAGAATTAGGACATACATAATGTCTCTAGGAATAGAAGTTTGGGCTGCTGTGGAATTGGGTTATGCGCCAAAGGAGTCTGACTCAGAGAAAGATGCCAAACTAGATTTTGTAGCTAATGCAAAAGTCATAAATTCTCTCTTAAGTGGACTATGTGAGGCAGAAGTTATCAAATTAATTCACAAAAAGACTGCTAAATAAATTGGGGATACATTAGAAAGCATCCATGAGGGAGACAAAAAGGTGAAGATAGTCAAACTACAAGTCTATAGAGCTCAGTTTGAAAATATAAAAATGAATGATGATGAAGACATTGCCAACTTCTTCTTAAGGGTTGCAGAAATTGTGAATAACATTAAAGCTCTATGAGAAACCATAAAATAATGTGTAATTGTTCAAAATATTCTAAGATCTTTAACATCCAGCTTTAACCCCAAGGTTTCTGCCATAGAAGAAACAGCTCATTGGGAAACTCTGACCATGAACCAGTTACTTGGAAACTTAACATCCTATGAGATGAGACTGCCACAGAGGAAGTCAAATGTAAGGGAGGCAGCATTTAAGACAGAGAAGAACAAAGAGGAAAAAGAAGATACATGCTCCTGCTCTGATGAAGAAGAGGCCAAATTTGTTATAAAATTGGATATAGGCTCAGGAAAGTATAAAGGTAAAATTCCGTTTAAATGCTTTAACATGGAAGAGTTGGACACTACGCATCTAAGTTTCCACATAAGAAGACAAAGAATCAGACTCAAGAGACAGATAAAACCATATCAAAGAACTGGCAGAAAGGGAATAGATACAGGAGAAAATCATTTTATGCTTAGCAAGATAGAAGTGCATCAGAAAACTCAAATGAAACCTCAAATGAAGAAGGAACCTCTGAATTTTATTGATGGCCAAGGAAGAGCTTGAAGGATTCATTCTAGAAGATGAGGAAGAAGGTGAAGTTGATCTTGAGGGGGAGCTAAGAAGTTCCCTGGAGGAAATACATAGACTTAAACTAAAGTGCAGAAAACAGAAAGACATTCTCCTCAAATATGTAAGAGAAGAAAAAAATTCAGAAGACCTCATTCAGTTGAAAGTAGAGCTTGAAGAAGCCAAGAAGGTAGAAGACACTCTACTTAAGCAAATTGAGGATAAAATTCAAAAGCAAGAGAAATTGGAAGAAGAAGTAGTATGCTTGAGGAAGAAATTAGAAAACACCCAAATAAAATTGTCTAAAGACTCCTCAAATGACAAGCTCTGATAAGTTGAATAAAATAATAGATGCTCAAAGATCTCCTCTGATAAAAAGTGGGATAGGCTATGAAGGAGAAACAAGTAAAGTAAAAGAAAAAGATAACAAGAATATCATTTTTGTAAAATATGTTAAAGATAATGAAGCAGCTCAGAAGGTTCCTACAGAAGTAGTGTAGGTTTTAACCCTGAACAGAAATTATCTACACACGAATCTTATAACATAAAATAAACAATAGCGAGAGCATAAAACATAAAACAGATAAACATAGAGATTTTCCCCTAGATCCCAAATCGGGACGACCAACTTGATATTTCATTATATTCCTTTTAGTGTTACAACACATATATATACATGTCGTAGCATACAAAACCCGAATCCATTAACCCTGGATTAGAACATAATTGTAGTTCCCTTGACCGGATCTAAAAAAATACCAGGGGCCGAAAACCATCGTACCCCAAAACCATGTGTAACACCATGCACAAAACCATGGGCACAGACTACCCACCGGAAATTAAGGACCAAAAAATTTTCACCGGGGTGCTGCCCCGGACCCCGACAAGGGGACTATCGCCCCCCCATGCGTGCTTAGTCGTGGAAATAATATAACACATACCCAATAAGTAGAAGCCTGCAATGAAGTAAACAGAAACAAGAAGGAACCTCAAATGACAAAGAACGAAATAAATAAACAGTCAACAGAAAAAGGCTCATATACTCCTGAATATATAAAATTTGGAAGCTATCAAAGGAGATTCTTCCCCCCTGTGAAAAATGTCACTTGTTATGCCTGCCACAAACTGGGACATATTGCTGCATACTTTCATACAAGGAGAATCGATTCCAACCAGCAAAGGATGCAAAAACTGAAAAGACTACCTCAAGCAAACAAATGGAGAAGACAACCCTTCATCAGGTACGCTAATTATTTTTATGGGTATTGTTTTTACTGTAAGGAATTCGGCCATAAAGCCAAGGAGTGCAGAACGAATGGAAAAATACTGATGTATGGAAACTCAAGGAGATGGATGAATAATGGAGAATTCACTCGTGTACATAATTCATTCAGAAACATAATCAAATGCTTTGACTGCCATCAAACCGGGCCCAAGTGTCACAAATGTCCTCTCAGAGAATGTGGTCCATCATCTCAGGAAAGGTACCAAACAAAAGGATGCATGCAGTGGAAAAAGAAGTTGAATAAGTGTGACCTAGCTCTAATAGCTCAAGACCAGAAAAGCCAATGGTATTTGGACAGCGGATGCTCAAAACATATGACTGGAGATAGAAGCAAGTTTGTAACCTTTGATGAAAAGAAATATGGGAATGTAACATTCAGCAATGATAAAGCAGGGAAAATCAAAGGGAAAGACTCAGTCAATCTGGATAATGGAAGAGGAAAGGCTCAAGATGTACTATTTGTGGATGGGCTGAAAGCCAATCTACTAAGTGTCAGTCAAATGTGTGACAAAGGTTGTGAGGTTCTTTTTAGAGCACAAGATTGTGAAGTAAGATCAAGCACCACAAGAAAGACCTTGATCAAAGGTATTCGAACAAAAAGTAATGTCTATATAGTGAAAGAGGAGAATGAAGCATGCCACTTAAGCAAACTTGATGAATCATGGTTATGGCATAGAAGATTGGGACACCTTAACTTTGACCACATCATCAGTCTGAGCAAGAAGAATGTAGTCAGAGATATGCCAACAATAAAGAAGCCTTCAAACACCATATGTAAATCTTGCCAATTGGGCAAACAAACCCGCACATCTTTTAAGACCAAAGATGAAATATCAACAAGTAGGCCACTTCAGCTTGTACACATGGACCTGTGTGGACCTTCAAGAACTAAAGCACCAAGCGGAGAATCTTATTTCATGCTGATAATAGATGATTTTTCCAGAATGACGTGGGTAGCATTTCTCAAATATAAATCTGAAGCACTTGAGAAATTCAAGATATTCAAGGCATTGGCAGAAAATCAAACAGGATGCAAGCTAAAGTGCATCAAATTAGACAGAGGAGGTGAATTCACAGATTATGATTTTGCAGACCTATGCAATGAACATGGGATAAAACAACAGTTTACAATTGCAGGTACACCTCAACAGAATGGAGTGGCAGAGAGGAAAAACAGGTCAGTACAACAGATTACCAGAGCTATGATGTAAGAAAGTAACATTCCCCAAACCTACTGGGCAGAAGCAGTACACACAGCTGTTCACATTCTCAACAAAGCTCATCTAAGACCAAATTGTGATAAGACTCCTTACGAATTATGGCATGGTAAACCAGCATCAATCAAGCACTTTAGAGTCTTTGGAAGCAAGTGTTTCATAAAAAATAATGATGAAAAATTGGGGAAGTTTGATGCAAGAGCTGATGAAGGAATATTTTTAGGATATGCATCCAAGAGTAAGGGTTACAGGTGCTACAAAAAAACACTACACAAAATTGTGGAAAGCATTGATGTAATATTTGATGAAGATCTACCAAACAAAACAAGAAGCACAAGATGCAGCAATCCTCTAGATGATCATGAAGAAGAGAACCAAGATAATGATGAACCGAGCAAGACAACAAAAGATACTGAATTAAACTCAAAAGGTCCCTCAAGACACACTCAAAAGAATCATCCAGAAGATCAAATCATTGGGGACAAGAGTGTGGGAGTCCAGACAAGAAGACAACTTGCTGAACAGACAGAAGAAGTATACCTAGCCATGCTATCTCAAATAGAGCCAAAGAAGTTCGAAGAAGCCAGCAAAGACAAAAATTGGGTAAATGCTATGAATGAAGAACTGGACCAAATTGAGAAGAACAATACCTGGGAATTAATTCCAAGACCCACTGGGAAAAATGTCATTGGCACAAAATGGATATTCAAGAATAAGAGGAATGAACAAGGGCAGGTAATCAGAAATAAAGCCAGACTTGTATGCAAGGGATATTCACGAATTGAAGGTCTTGATTATGATGAAACCTTTGCCCCTGTAGCCAGAATGGAAGCAATCAGAATGTTTTTGGCCTTTGCATGTTATCATGATTTCAAGGTATATCAAATGGATGTGAAGTCTGCCTTCCTGAATGGAGATTTAGAGGAAGAAGTCTACATGGAACAACCCGAAGGATTCTCTTAACAGATAAACATGACTATGTGTGCAGATTAAAGAAAGCCTTATATGGGCTGAAACAAGCCCCTCGTGCATGGTATTCAAGGCTGGACAAATACTTGCAAAAACAAGGTTTTAAGAAAGGAGGAGTAGACAGCAACTTGTACATAAAGGCTAATGAAAATGAACTCTTAATTGTAGTAGTGTATGTAGATGACATCATGTTTGGTAGCAACAAAGATGGGTTAGCAAAAGGATTTGCTGAAGAAATGAAATCAGAGTTTGAGATGTCAATGATTGGAGAGCTCACCTTCTATTTAGGACTTCAAATTCAACAAAAGAACACAAGAATATTCATTTCGCAAGAAAAATACTTAAGAGAAATGTTGAAAAGGTTTCAAATGGAAGACTGCAAACCTGTGTCAACTCCCATGATCACTGGATGAAAACTATGTGCTAATGATGGATCAACAGATGTAGATCAAAAACTTTACAGATCCATGATAGGAAGTCTGATATACCTAACAGTGTCTAGACCAGACATTATGTTGGCAGTAGGACTTGTGGCAAGATATCAAGCAGCACCAAAACAAAATCATTTACTAGCAATCAAGAGAATATTTAGATATCTACAAGGTACTTCACATTATGGCCTATGGTATCCAAAAGGCAAAAACTTCACATTAACAGCATACACAGATGCAGATTGGGACAGTTGTGTGGATGACAAGAAAATTGCAAGTGGAGGTGCATTCTATTTGGGAAAAATTCTGGTGGCATGGCTAAGTAAGAAGCAAACTTCTATCTCTCTATCTACATCAGAAGCAGAATACATAGCAGCAGCAGCATGTTGCACACAAGTAATGTGGATGAAACAAACTCTCCAAGACATGAAGGTAAGCATTGATGAACCTATTTCTATCAAATGTGACAATACAAGTGCAATAAGTATATCAAAAAATCCTGTACTTCATTCAAAAACAAAGCACATCCCAATAAAGTACCACTTCCTCAGAGAACAAGTAGCACATAAATTGGTGAAGTTGGAATACGTACCAACAAAGGAACAAATAGCAGACATATTCACAAAACCTCTTGCTAATGAACCATTCCAATATCTAAGAGACAAACTAGCGATAGTGTCTGAAGATGTTACTCTCTGATATGAAAAAAAGGGGGGGGGGGCTGCATACAAGAAAAATGATCAGAACAGAAGTCCAGTGATAGTCTGGATCAGAAAAGAAACAATCATTCAGGAGGAGATCAGTCAACAAATATTGTCACAAAAAAGCCAGAGCAAGTGAGCAGTGCATGGAACAGGTCCTCAAGATCAGAGTATTATGGACAAGATTTGGAAACCACACTAGGAAATGTGCAACCCTTTGCCATTAATGTCAAAGGGGGAGGAAAAGCAAGCAAAAGAAGAGTATGAAAGTATTTCCGTCAATGCCAAAGGGGGAAACTATTGGAAATATTGTCATTAATAGCAAAGGAGAAGAAAGGGAGCAGCACCTGAACTATCACTAAGGCAAAAGAACAAAGAAGAACTAGAAATAAGACAAAGGAGATAGACAAGGAGAAAAGTCAGCAAGGCAGACAAGGAACAGAGGAAACGGATAAAGCAGAGGTGGCGAGGGTAGCAAATAGAGGCAGTGAATTGAAGCAGAGGTAGCAAAGAAGCAGAGAGGCAGCGGAGGAGAGAACAGCGCACTTAGAATACAAAATAAGCTCAGGAGGGAACAACGCACTCAATACAAAACAAGCTTAGGAGGAATAGCGTGGAGAAACCAGTGTCACAGAGAGGGACAGTGTAAGCAAACGGAAAATAAACTAAGGCAGAGAATTCTTTGAAGAAATCCAAGTGAGGTGAATGAACAGTCACGATTATATTGCAACAGAAAAGGCAAGAGATGGATGGCTGAGATTAAAGCAGGCAGAAGAGGCGAAGAAGAGCTACTTGAAAGCAAGCGGACGGTGGAGATATGATCGCAAATATGAAATGGGAGAATGGACGGTCCAGATTTCATCGCATCCAATAATAATATTTTAGCGCACATCACAATCGGCGGGTAGATTAATGAAGAAGCAATTCGAAGTTGCGATTGCCGATATAGCGATGCGATCGCATATCGCAATCAGCGAAACATAAAAGGAATTGGAAAGTGAACATCTGGATATGCGATGGTGTGACATATGTTCGATCTACCATAGTTAAGATCTAACGTTGTTTGCATAGCACAATGTATCGAGATTAGCAAGGTACGACACCCTGTGGGCCCGAGGTTATTATTTGACATTCGGGGTTTAATATATGTTATTAGGTTCAGCTATATGGTAAGTTGTGAACCGAAATCACATGGGTTAATCAAAGTTAAAGTTGGTGAGAGTGAAACGGAATGCGATGACCGTCGGATTATCGTCTATGGAATGTGATAAGCTATCAGCCGTCCGATGAAATGGATGGATGGGTTGGTTGAATATGTTGTGGGACCAACATTAATGTGCGGTGGTTTATGTTTTAACCAAGATCAAACTTTGAATGAATGAAATAAAATGATAAGTGGGCCCGAGTACATCAGGACTGGTGAATATAAAGCTGAGTAAATGATCCATCGAATCTGCAGAACTCCATCGCATTGGTGGAGAACAAGAGATGCGAGAGAGGGTATCATTGAACCTTGTGATTGCGATGGTGAGATTTAATCGCAACCGTCTGATCTTGATCAACCGTAACCGTTGGATCGTGAGTTGAGTGGGGCCATCGGAGGTTCATCACATCGGCAGACATCGCATCGAAGTTATCACATCAGCGATCTCACATCACATCGGAGTTATCGCATCGGCGATCTCACATCTCATCGGCGGAATGGAAGAGCAAAGGAACGATAGTTTGAACGTTGCGATTGTGATTGAGTGATTGAATCACAGCCGTCAGATCTGATGAACGATGGACGATGGATATGTGAGTTGGCTGATAGTTGGTGGGACCCTTCGCTCATCGCATCGGTGGTGATCAGTGACCAAAGGCACATCGGAGCACTGAAGATTGCGATTGTGACATTGTGATGGAATGTCAACTGTCGGATTGGGAAAGTTAATGAAGTGGAGTGCGATGACCATTAGATCTGAAAGGTGGATGTGCATGTGGATACGCCCGTTTTACGAAGAGAAGACTAAGTGCAAGAAAAATACTCAAGTGTATAAACAAAATATGAAGGCAAATGGCAGCCCTGCAAGTGACCCGAATACGTAGCAAAGGTGTAATGTTCCAAATGTGTTAGGGCCGTAGAGAATATCTTGAGATATTCCTCTATGGGATCACAGTAGTGTGGAAAACACACCAGCAACTTCTAAACCAGAGATATACTAGTAGGGCATTTACTGGTTATATCACCTCTAAGGAGAGAATGAAAACCAGAGGCTTCCTGGCCCGTTCTAGACTTTGTCTATAGAAGACTGATGAAACACAACAAGGGTGGGAATGACACACTCCTCTTGGATTTTTATACCCTTTGGAACCTCAGATCTTCAGATATAAATTCTGGATCCAAAGAGAAGAAAAAACCAAACAAGAGATAAGTGGGAAATTCCGCTCTCAGGAAAATCTACAACAGGCTTAGTGATAACGTTGTATAAGAAAAATGGTGCAAGAATAATGTTGCTTGGGGCTGGGTTCCCTTATTATAGGCTGTGTAGGACCTCCATGCTGAATTTCAGCAAAATAAAATCGGTTTAAGGGCCTTAAACAGATCTCCCACGAAGTTGACTAGCTAAAAATCAGCTAAAGAGAAGAGTTGATGGAATGAAGAAGAACCCACTTCAGAATTGCGCGGTCTCAGCAGAGAATCATTGTAAAACAGCCATCAGAAATATATAACAGTATAGCAGTAGAAAATTAGACTTTGAATGAGTTCCTTAAGAAGTACAGTAGATTGCATGAGAAAATAAGCAAGAAATCTTCAGAAATAGGAGTTGCAATGTATGTAGAAAGTGCAAATTTGAATAGATAGTGTCCCTCTAAGTGTGCTTCAGCAGTGTAACATTAAATTAAATATCTACAGCAGATTTATGGCTGGAACATCAGATCTATATCAGATCTGGAAACTACATAGCCTTCTTTACAAGATCCCTTGGGGATTTCACCAAAATACTGAATAATAAAGTGTAGATCTAACTTTTTATACACAGAACTGCAGAAAGCTTCAGTAATTTCTGAAGATGAATTTATTCATAATATACATCAGATATGAACATGAGATATCAGCAAGATACTTCATAAATATGCAAGGTGAGAGGCAAGCCTTAATCACCAGAAACTAGTACAATGATAGATCTCGACATTAGAGAAGTATTACATGAGAAATAACGCAGTAGAAAAAAAAGGTTTCATAGTAGCTAGGGCTTAATGTTACAATAAGTAGAAAATATAGATCTGAGATGAAAATATGACAGAGATCCTCTTCCGGGTGGTCACAAGACACCCTCCCTGAGAGAAATCCCTCAAAACTACTAGATCCTTGCAGATCTAGAATTTCCACTTACTACACATGCTGCAACTGCAAAACCCTCAATGAGATAGCGCTGGCAATGCAAGCATAGCTTGGCCTCCAACCTGATAGTGGTTAAATATAGCTCATTTCCCCAAGAGCTACTCAGAAGGAAGATAAGCCTACAGAGATCCTCTTGCTAAACAAAGAAAGAGAAAATGAAGACAATGTTCTTAGCAAGCTCAGAAAATGAAATATGATCAACAACCTCCTCATGAGCCTTCATCCTCCTTTTATAACATTTGAGTCTCTTGGAAAACCCTAAACCACTTTCATCCTTTGATCCTTTTCACACTTGGAAACCCCTTCTAGAACTTCGCAGTCCATCAAGTAGGTTCAATGAACCTAGACAGCGTTGTTGACTTGGTCAAACAGGATCTCCTTTGGTGGTCTTGGCCCTTTCACACCTACAAGATTTTATTCTAATGGCCTAAATATGTCTCTTTTCACATAGGCACTGATTTATTCTTGATTTTCAAGAGGATTAGACATTCTCCCTTACAATTTATTCATTAACCATGAAATATAAAGTGACTAAGGCAAAATTAATGTTCCAAATTAGCTGAGCTAATTTAGGAACATTACAGTCTCCCCCTCCCAAATGTTGCTTGTCCTCAAGCAACTGCAAGGGTGCTGCAAAACTCATTCTTCTTCTCTTGTGGCCTCCTCATCAAATTGTCTCCTCCATTGCTCTGAATTTTCTGCAGTATCTTTGTCTTCCCAATGGTTCTTCCTTAAGATGCAAGTTTTCACTTGATGAATAAACTCAAAAGCTCTCATCATGAAGAGATGGAAGGTTGTTGTGGAAACCTTCTTGCTGATCCATGGCCTTCTCAAGATAGAAGTGATGTTTTTCATGGGGTTCTCATGTTCCATGAAAGACTCCCATCCCCATGTCATCATCAAAATGAGGTGGATTACCTCCAAGCTTGGAAATCCATAGAAGATCTCCTCCGCAATACATGTGAGAGGCATGTCACCATCCAACATATGGCTCACCTTACAAATAGACAAGTGATTAATCATAGTGGCCATACCAAATCTCATGCTCCCATGGAAGCATGTAATGCAATAAGAATGGGGAACTCCTCCCCCCAAGGGCACATTCAACAAGTGTGCCTTTCCTCCAACTATGCCCCGAACAAAGATAAGGTCATCTTTAGCTTGTGGGATCATGAGTAGAAGCATACTAGCTGCCATGTGTGCTAGATAAGAAGGAAGATGTTCCCTCATGTGCAACCAGCGCAGTTTTATCCTTAACTGCCATAGAATAAGATATGACAAGTGCCATCCCCAACACTTGTTTGTTGCCTCATGTCTTTGGAATGCTTGGAGAATGGACATCATGGTGGGTGTAAAAGAATCACACCATGAGGAATGTAAAGGCTTCCCAAGGTTCTCCAAGGAATGGCTTGCAGCAACATAGTTCATGGCCTTAGATGGCCCATGAACCCCATCATACTTAGTGCCCCATATTGGCACCATGCCCTACAAATGAGTGTCAGAAAAATATAAGCATATAGGAGATGCAAAATAATGCTCAAGAGGACGAGTCTCTCTATATACTTGTTTTACATCAGTGGGGCAACTCATGGATGATTCCCCTCTCATATTCAAAGAACAAGGAGGTATGAATGGTGGCTCCTCCCAAGAGCTATGTTCCTCCTCCTCTATCAAGTATTCCATGCACTTCTTCATATGAGAGTACACATATTCTTTATATCCTTCCCATATGAATCCACCCAAGAGAGTATGATATGCTTTGACAAAACCAATGGGTTTGGAAAGCAGGATTTCATAGATGGCATCAAATAGTCCCTCCTTGAGTTTGGAGTTATTAGTTAGAAGAATAAGATTGTAGAAGTAGATAACTCCATCCACCACCTTAAACCTTTCATCCTTCACTTCCCCTTCAAGAACCCCCCATGTGAAAAGGTCCTTGGAGTATTCCAGCTTGAGTTTGGAATCCCAAAAAGGATCCAAGCTCTCCAAGAATGACAGTGTTGTAGAGGTTTGAAAAGCAGCCCCTGTCTTCTCATGGCTCCCATCCTTGACATCCTTGATATCAAGATCACATGTTGGAGCATCATCATCATCCTTTTGCTGCCCCATTTGCAACTATTCTTGCCCAAGACAAGATTGGAGCATATGGAAATAAACCTCCCCTTGGAAAGTCCTTGTTTTCCAAAACCTCCTCCTTTTGGCCCATGTATACAAGAGGGTTAGGATCCCCTACCATATTCAGAAATCTCCTTTTTGAATGAATAGGTCATGGGCTGCCCCCAAGATATGGATTTTCCATGTGTCTTCATGCTCATGCAATCATAGATCTCTGATTTCTCCTTTCTCAACGCAGATATCTGAGTAGGATTTTGCAATGTCCCTTTCAGGAAACTGCTCATCTCTCTCCTGAATGCTTGAGAGATTCTCTGCGTTGTGCTAGCTTTTCCCAAGGCTCCTTCCTTGGCCAAGTATGCATATGCAGCCCATATATTAAGGAACACTTTAGATTGCCTCCTATCAAGAGGTACTCCTTGTAGAGGACCTCCTTGCAAATAGGTATGAAGGCATGAAATAGGATCTGGATTTAAGTAGGCAGACTTGCCCTCACCATAGCTACATGGATCCTTTTGCCTCCCTTGTGTTTCCAAGCTTTGAAGTAGAGGAGGATTCATGCTTCCTTCATTATGATGCTCTTCCTCTTCTTCTACATCTCCTATCTCCAACACCTCATCACAAATTAGTGATAGTACATCCTCCTTATGCATGAGATCCTGTGGGACCCTTTGCAAGAGTGCAAGAGTCTTTTCTCTTGGAGCAAGTGCCCCAATCTCCTCCTCATGAAGTGCTTGAGGTACCCTTGAGGTGGCTGCGTTCTCATCTCCAAATTCCTCCTCCTCTTCCTCAACAACTGAAATTGTCCCATCATCAATGAGAGACAATAGATATTGATCAACATTTGAAGGAGAAGCCTTCATGTTGTCCTCTTGAGATGATGACTCTTCACCAAATGGAGATCTTGCCCTTGGCAATGCATAAATCAAGCTCACACCTTATTTCTCCTCCTTCATGAAGGAATCACTGGAAAAATGTTGAAGCTCTGATGATATGGCTGAGTGCTCATATCCATGAGATGAGGATTTAGATTGTTCCTCATGCACAGATCTTGTAGATCTGATTGGAATATCTTCTTTTTGAAACTCCTTGGGAGCTTCACTGCTGCTTCTCTTTTCTTCTTGCACATCCTCCTTGGGGAGGTTCTTCTTAGATCTGAACAGAGATGAGAGTAATCTCATCCTCTCCATGTTTCCCTTGTTCTTGATTCTACTGATAGCTTGACCCCACAGGCTGTGCCAGAGATCATGCTCTGATACCACTGTAATGTTCCAAATGGGGAAAAACAGGCTCAGTAGGGAATATCTTGAGATATTCCTCTATGGGATCACAGTAGTGTGGAAAACACACCAGCAACTTCTAAACCAGAGATAGACTAGTAGGGCATTTACTGGTTATATCACCTCTAAGGAGAGGATGAAAACCAGAGGCTTCCTGGCCCGTTCTAGACTCTGTGTATAGAAGACTAATGAAACACAACAAGCATGGGGATGACACACTCCTCTTGGAGTTTTCTACCCTTGGGAACCTTAGATCTACATATCTAAATAATAGATACAAAGAGAAGCAAAAACCAAACAAGAGAGAAGCGGGAAATTTCGCTCTCAAGAAAATCTGTAATAGGCTCAGTGATAACGTTGTATAAGAAAAATGGTGCAATAATAATTCTACTCAGGTCTAGGTTCCCTTATTATATTCTGTGTGGGACCTCCATGCTGAATTTCAGCAAAAAAAATGGGTTTAAGGGCCTTAAACAGAACTCCCACGAAGCTGACTAGTTAAAAATCAGCTAAAGAGAAGAGCTGATGGAATGAAGAAGAACCCACTTCAGAATTGCGTAGTATCAGCATAGAATCACTGGAAAATAGCCATCAGATATATATAATAGTATAGCAGTAGAAAATTAGACTTTGAATGAGTTCCTTAAGAATTACAGTAGATTGCATGAGGAAATAAGCAAGAAATCTTCAGAAATAGGAGCTGCAATGTATGTAGAAAGTGCAAATCTGAATAGACAGCATCCTTCTAAGTGTGCTTTAGTAGTGTAACATTAAATTATAGATCTACAGCAGATTTATGGCTGGAACATCAGATCTATATCAGATCTGGAAACTACACAACCTTCTTTACAAGATCCCTTGGAGATTTACCAAAATACTAAATAATAAAGTGTAGATCTAAATTTTTATACACAGAACTACAGAAAGCTTCAGTAATTTCTGAAGATGAATTTAATCATAATATACATCAGATCTGAACATGAGAGATCAGCAAGCTACTTCATAAATATGCAAGGTGAGAGGCAAGCCTCAATCACTAGAAAATAGTACAATGACAGATCTAGACATTAGAGAAGTAGTACATGAGAAATAACGCAGTAGACAAAAGAGACTGCGTAGTAGCTAGGGCTGAATGTTACAATAAGTAGAAAATATAGATCTGAGATGAAAATATGATAGAGATCCTCTTCCAGGTGGTCACAAGACACCCTCCCTGAGAGAAATTCTTCAAAACTACTAGATCCTTGCAGATCTAGAATTTCCACTTACTACACTTGCTGCAGCTGCAAAACCCTCAATGAGCCAGCGCTGTCAATGCAAGCATAGCTTGGCCTCCAACCTGATAGTGGTTCAATATAGCTCACTTCCCTCCAAGAGCTACTCAAAGAAGGATAGAGGATTCCTAAGTAGGAGATCCTCTCTCTCTCTCTCGTGCTAAACAGCAAAGATAAATGGAGTTTCCTTAGCAAGCTCAGAAAATGAAATATGATCAACAACCTTATCATGAGCCTTCATCCTCCTTTTATAACTTTTGAGTCTCTTGGAAAACCCTAAACCACTTTCATCCTTTGATTCTTTTCACACTTGGAAACCCCTTCTAGAACTGCGCAGTCCATCAAGGAGGTTCAATGAACCTAGACAGCGTTGTTGACTTGGTCAAACAGGATCTCCTTTGGTGGTCTTAGCCCTTTCACACCTACAAGATTTTATTCTAATGGCCTAAATATGTCTCTTTTCACATAGGCACTGATTTATTCTTGATTTTCAAGAGGATTAGACATTCTCTCTTACAATTTATTCATTAACCATGAAATATAAAGTGACTAAGGAAAAATTAATGTTCCAAATTAGCTGAAGCTAATTTAGGAACATTACAATCCATGCACTTCCTATGATCAAAAGAGGAAACTATTGTTGCAAAAGGCTCCAAATAATTGGCCCATACCCTCTCATTTTTAAGAGAAGTATTTCAGACTTGTACCTGAATGGTCGAGTGAACGAGATAAGAAGACCCTAGATCTAGTTTCAGCCATCCGGGCTGCGATTTCAGGATTGTTGTACACATCATCTATACCATGACTTTACATACAAATTTTCATCCAAACATGGGCCTATATCTGTAGGCATGTCTGAATTTGGGCAACATTCCCATGAAGACGACTTTCTGAATTATGTAAATGTTATTAGACTGTTTATGTGCTGAATATGGGAATGCTTACCCTCAGAAATTATGATCAAAGAGGATATATCATGATGTAATGTATTGTAATATTGATTTAGGTGACCACTCCGCTTCATCTCCAACTTATCACAGTGTAAGCATCTCAATCAAATGTTTTTATTATTTTGACTTCATGCTTTAGGAGGCAATTTGTTATAGGTCAATTTGAGCATCATTTCCAATGACCTGGTTAACTGGGAATCATCTCCAGGACCAATGACTAAGGGTCTATCATCCCCTATCATTTCAATTTGCTACATACCCTAAGACAAAGAACAAGACAAATCATACATGACTTTCATCAAGAAAAGGTTTCCAAGGTTTGAATTTTATAATATATCATATGAGAGCTCATCAGTGTTGCCTCTAAAGGGACTAAGTTCCTTGCATATGCAGGTAGCCCCATGCAAGGCTGCTTTGCAAAGCACTTCCCGACATTCATAGGTGCATTGGTCACACTGGGAGCGAAATTCTCATTATTTTGGAATCTCCACTTGGCCAGTGCCTTCTAGAAGAGTTCACATGTATCAAACTTTGAATCCATGTGTCCATTTGAAATCTACAAGATTGGGAACATGTCTTGCCTATTATTGGAAAGTAATTTATTGTAAAACTACCTTCAGCTCCTCTATAAATTGAGCACAGATCTGAGTGCTTGGTAAGGAATAATTTGAGTAGAGAAATGTTGGTGAATTTTCAATTGAGAGTTAGATTTGTGTAACATCTGCTGGAGAGATTTATATTGTGATGAGGTTGGAATTTTGTTGGAGATGGTCACTTCAAATCAATCATTAGGTTGTAACCTATCCTTTTATCATTAATAAAGAGAACAACTTATTTTTCCCTATATGCATTTGTATTGGCTTTGGTTTTCCATATTGTAAGATCTTAGTTGATGTATATGGTTTATGCTTTACTGATTTAGCAAACTAATTTGAATAGACATCTGTATTATTGCTATCTTCTGTTGTTTAGTGTTCATTGTTGCAAGAAATATTTTGCACAGCCGGCTGGAATTTGAAGCTACAACGGAAGCAACAGAAGGAACCATTTGGAAGCGCTTGGATTCCAAGTAAGCCTCTAATCCATTCTGTGTGCATGTTCTTAGTTAGGAAAATTAGTCGTATAGTCTTTAATCTGTTGTTCTATATTAGCACTTGTCTAGGGAAGTGTGTTTTATCCATAATTCACAATTCTATCCAATAGATTCCTTCTCTTAGGATATTAGCAAGGAGGGATTCTGAGCACATTTTAGATCTTTGGCACCTGGCCAACCTATTCCCATCATTTACAGTGTAGTTTCAGCTAGAAATTGCATTATTTTAGAGGGCAGCTTTAGGAGAGGATCTGTTGGCTCTTTTAGAGTGTTTTCCTATAGTTGTAGGGTTCAGCCTTTCATTGGAGGAGACCTTTGAGGATATATACATCAGATCTATATTATTTCAGCCTTCTATATTCATGAGCTTCAGTTGTAGTGACTCTTCATTCCTAGGGCTGTATATCACCATTTGTATTTTGGCGTGTTTCCAGAAACCCTTCTCGGGTTCTCTTGGATTGGTGTAAGAGAGACTAGATCTCAGTTTTCATCTCTTTTTAGTAATATATCAGTAGATCCATTTGTCTCTCTAATTTTGTTGCATAAACCCTCATTAAACTACGTTGTCACTTAATGCAGTATTTCTGTGTTCCAGTATTCATGGGGTTGTAGTGTTTTTGGGCAATTCTTGGCTTGGGAGGCTTGTTTAACTAATCTATCATGATTTTTTTCTAATCTCCTTTTATATTTGGTTCCTATAATGTATAAACTAATGGAACCATGGGCTGTTATTAACTACTATAGCTTAAATTTCTGAAAAAATACGTTTTTGGGGCTTATATTGTTGATTTTCCTATTTGGGAATATTATGGTGGTATCAGAGCATAATCTTGGCTCAGCCTGTGAGTTTCAACCAATATGCTATAAGAAGAAGAAGAGAAGAAGAAGAGATTTAAAATTATGGAAGGAATGAGCTTTGTCTCATCACTTTTAAGATCTATGAAGAACCTCTCCAAGGAGGTTAAGCAGATGAAAGAGGAGAGATACAATGAGACCTTTAGAGGGTTTCAAGAAAAGGAAGGCCCATGTAATTCCTATCATCAGAAGAGAGAGCTGGTGTTGCATATAACTCCAAAGCAATACACTATGCCTTTCTCTTTTGAGGAAGAAGACAGGAGGCATGGAAATGGAGGGCACTTTGAACATGAGATCCTAAGTGGATACCTGTCAGAATATAAGTCTCAACCTAGAGCTTTCAAGGAAACTCTAAGTCTCCCACAGTTCATTCAGATTGAAGAAGAAAGGAGACCTTGCAGCAATAGGAGAATAAAGGGTAATAGATTTATGTTTCCTAACTTTGATGGGTCATCCGCATGTACAACAAGGGCTTGGGGAATGAAGTTATATGCATTCTTCCTGCTACATCCAGCGATAGAAAGAGAAGTTGTTGAGATTTCAGCGCTGCACCTCAAGGGTGAAGCAAACATTTGGTGGTTTATCCATTTGAGTCATGCAAGAGTGATTGCATTTGTATATTTTACTCAAAGGTTGATCAAGAAATTTGAAGAAATCAGAGGAGAAGAGGCCTTCACCACCACTTAAGGAGACTTGTACTAGCGCTGATACAACTATAAAAGATCAGACATCATCATCAGCAGTTGGGGAAACCATCACACTGGAGGAAGGAACCCTTGTAGCAGTACAAGATGTTCCCAATCTTTACCAAGGTATGCATATGTTTCCACTTTTTGTTATTTCAGCACATCTTATGGAGGGTTGTGGGAATGTGCTATTGCATGACCAAGGGTCAAAGCATATTTCTAATTTGGAGCAATAGACTTTCACTACATTGTGAAGCCTTGAGTTTTTCAAGGAGGGGATAAACAATCATCCTAATTATTCATTATTGAGATGCACGGAACTCCTAGGGTTGGGGCGTGGATTTCTGGAGGATAGGATGAGCATTATCCTAAATCATCCAATGCAAAACTATATGTTCAACATTGAGCATGAGTATGAGACAACAAATACACCATTATGGATATCAACAGTGTTTTCATTAAGCAGCAGTGATGATTTGGGGACCCAAATATTATTGGAACATTCTAATGACCAATTTTCTTGTATAACATTGGACGAGTAGATGATTGATGAGAAGAATTTTATCTTTCATTATTGTGATGGATCTTTCTTGATAATAATTTCACAGCTCAATGAGGAAACCTTTCCTTCAGCATACTTGGGTCCCTATGGATTCAACATGGTCATTAATGAGTGGTATCCACTTGGGGATCTCCAAGAGATTGCATTTCAACATCCCATGAAATACAAAGATAGAAATATAATTTGGGAGGATGGTCTTATCCATTGCAGAAAAACCGATTTTGAGCATGATGATAGACACTCACCATTGGTTGGATGGGTGATATTGATAAGCAAGAGGATGGAAAGCCACCTGCAGATCTGTGACATAGGACAACAGGAGGCAAGACTGCGTTGGTTACTCTTCAAAGAGTTTGGTCATCATATGACACATTCTATTTCAAAGAGTGGGTTGGTGGATGGAACTGGGCATGGCACTTACATCATATGGCAGCAAGGAGTTTGGGTATATTGGGGCGATGAGATATTTTTCATGTCAACCATCATGATTTTTCTCCATATTTTATATAGTGATGGTGCAGGAAGGCAACAAGAGTTGTTGTTTCTTTAGAGGGTTTTGAGGGAGTATGGGTTGATTTTATCCCATACTTTGCACGATGTTGCAGGAGTAGGAGATGGCACTATCATGGTGCAAAGGGGCTAATCCTTAGCCTTGGAGGATCAGGAGGTACCTCCAATTTTTAAGGAATCTCCCATATATAGCATCATTATGATTGATGGCCTTGACATGGGGAATGTCAAGGGATGGAGCTATGAGATGACAGGAGCCTTGTCACAAAGGCCAACAACATTGTCACTTGGGAGCTTGAGTTTGTTGATGGAGCGTCCCCGGGATCACTTCACATATGATGCACTTGATGGGAAATTAGGAGATGAGAGTGATGGAGTAGTGGATGGATACATCTATTACCATGATATGATCTTCTTAACTTGGATTTTCAAGCATAAGAAAACATATTTTCATGCAGCACATAGTTCATTCCTCTTCATGGGAATATATCATGTCACTATGGAGGGCTCATTCATGGATATTATTATCAAATTACTCTTAGTACATGGTAAGAATTGTGTTTTTTCACTTATTGATTATCTAAAACAGTACTAGCATTCTCTTACCATCTCTATATAGTGCATTGCTCCACAAGAGGGAAATCCTCTATTTGGGCTTCATGGTCATTTTGGGACCAACATCTATGATGGAGAGAGCCATTTATTGTATGTATTTGGGAAATTTTTGTACTATTTCCTATATGCTTAGATGATATACAATGCCATTTACTATTTACTAGTAGATGAGATAACATGCACAACTAGCAAGTTGTTTGAAGACAACTTGCCACATCATATTCTGAAACTACAATTGGTAAAACTACGCTATAGCTACTTGAGAAACTATTGGTACCTTCCAGCACTATGTAAAACATTCAGTACTTCTCTCATTTGCTTCCATATGATGATAATGTCATATTCATTTTATACAGGATGATTTGGGCAAGAACCAAAGAGTGGATCTTTGGGGATCCTATTGTCTTTTTGCTTCATAAAGGAAACATTATTGTAGCCCATATTCAGCAACAACTCAACACTTATCATAAGTGGAGAGAGAGATAGTGTGGGATGGATGATTTGATCCATCATGTTCAGCTATTCATCCCACCTTCTTTGCAGGAACCTAAGGTGGAGGAGATGTTTCATGATTTGCCATGTTGGAGGGTGACTCACTTCTTGTGGATGATAGCTTGGGGATGGAGGCTTCACATGGGAATGTTAGTTCCCAATATATTTCATATTCCATGCCTCAATAAGGCCTTTAGACCACACATAGTTTCTTCCATGGATATTCCACTTGTTCATGATGAGATCCCTTTGGAATTTTCACCAAAGGCATGCTTATACACTTGGGAGGAGCAACTTGGAGACTTATTGATGAGACAACATCTTGTTCATTGGAGGAGCTTATCACATGGAGATGCTACAGGAGGAAGAGGAGAGGCTCTTTAGTTCCATCCTTATAGTTTCTTGAGGACAAGCAACATTTGGGAGGGGAGGACTGTAATATTCCTAAATTAGCAGACAACTAATTGGAATATTAATTTTTTATTTTTCTCTTAGATAGAGGAATAAGAGGGTATGGAGACCCATAAATCTCCTTATAAGGAATAAAAGACACTCCTAGTGTGAATGGAGGTCACATAAAAACTGGATTGAATACCCTTAGGTTTGAAAAGGGGCTAAAGCATGTTGAATAGGTCAATTTTGACCAAATAAAACAACGTTGTTATGGAGGAGTGGAATTCATGATGGGACAATGTTGTTTTGGAATGAGATTAATTGCATGATGATGGAAACCCTAATGAGTAGGACCCAAGCTGAGAAGGCTCACATTTTTTATAAGGGAGAGGATGGAATCCATATGGGGTTAGCTTATGATTATTATTTTGATATGTCTATTTATACTTTTTATTTCTTTAGTTGTTTAGTTGAGATTGTTGTGTTGTTTAGCACCGGGTGTTCCTGAGCGGGAATGCCACCTCTTCCCTTGGGAGGCCTCTTGCGAGGGTATTTATCTATCATTTCCACACATCTGGCCTTCTGGCCAAGCTTCAGTCTTTAGCTACAGTGCAATTTCTATAGAATATTGTGTTGTATTGCAGGGTGTTGCAGTGGAGGGTTGAGAAACCCACTTTCTGAGCTAGTTTGTCATAGGAGGAAGGATTCCTTCTCTTGGGAGATCAGAAAGGAGGGATTCTGAGCACATTTCAGATCTTTGGCACTAGGAAAACCTATTCCCATCATTTACAGCACAGTTTCAGCTTGGAATTGCGTTATTTTAGAGGGTAGCTTCAGGGGGGATCTATTGGCTCTTTTAGAGTGTTTTCCTATAGTTGAAGGGTTCAGCCTTTCATTGGAGGAGAACTTTGAGGAGATCTACATAAAATATATATTATTTCATAATTCTATCTTCGTGAGCTTCATTTGTAGTGACTCTTCAGTCCTAGGGCTGTAGATCACCATTTGTATTTGGGTGTATGTACGGAAACCCTTCCTGGGTTCTCTTGGATTGGTGTAAGAGAGACTAGATCTCAATTTCAGCTCTTTTTAGTAATATATCATCAGATCCATTTCTCTCTCTAATTTTTTTTCAAAAACCCTCATTAAACTACGATGTCACTTGCTGTAGTAGTCATGGGGTTGCAATGTTTTTGGGCTATTCTGGGCTTGGGAGGCTTGTTTAACTAATCTATCATGATTTTTTTATAATATCCTTTTATATTTGGTTTCTCTAATGTACAAAATAATGGACCCATGGTTTTTTGTTATCTGTTATAACATACATTTCTGAAAAATACATTTTTGGGGCTTATAATGTTGATTTTCCTATTTGGGAATATTACATGGGGATAGTGTTTCTTTGGAAAATAACAATAAGAACCAAAAATCAGTGCCTTCACCTTGGGCATGGAGTCAAAAGGTGACTTACACATTGCAATGAGTTACTCACCAACCTATGTACAATGATCAACCTGATATATACAATGATGCAAAAAAACCTCAGTGCTGGAAATAGTGCTTCAGGTACCGCCCATTCACTGGTAATGGCATCATTTCACCATCCAAAATTTCCAAGACAAAAGTGTTATTGGTTCTGGATTCAGTAACCATGAAGGGAACATACAAAATGGGATCAAATTTCCCATGCTTACCTTTGTCTTCTCTTCTAACATCCCACCTTAAAACAATATCACCTGGCTGGAAAATAACATCTTTGGCTTTTCTGTCAAAAATTGTTTTCATATTCTCTTAATAGCTGATTAGATTTTCTCTGACCTTATCTCTAGTTTCATTTAGCTCCACCAATATGTCCATCCTTATAATTAGAGGAATTGGTTCTTCCTTGACATCTTGAATCAATGCTACCATAGGCTTTATAAGTTGTCTAGGGAACAATGCTTTAGTACCATACACCAACTCAAATGGTTACTTTCCACTTGATATTATAGTAGTAACTCGACTTTCACAAAGAGAAAACTTAAATTTTGAATCCCAATCTTTCTTATTCTCTTATATTGTCTTCTTCAAAATCCTTACCAATGTCTTATTTTAAGATTCTGCTTGTTAGCCACCTATAAAATTTGTCATGTCAAATGGTGGCTAAATCATTTTTTGAGCCTTCAAGAAACAAGTTTTATTGCTAAAAATGTTATCTCTTGAAGTCTCATGATGATATCTTATCCCCTGTTTAAATATTCACTGTTGTTTCCCTTTCGAAATGCTGAAAATCTGTTATTTTCATGAAGAAGAGACTGCTAAAAACTCCATTTTTCATCATTTTTCACTCCTCCTTCCCTTCATCATTAACCTCCTTTTTATCCCCTTTTCCCATAAATTTCCTCCATTTTTCCTTTATTCCCCTTTCCCCTTCATGAAAATCCCTTTATAAGGTTTAAAACTCATTTTTGAACCTTACCGAAACCCCCAAATCCATTAAAAAACCTTGAAAAATTCATAAAAAATAAGTTTTTTTACTATAGGCTTAAGCCCCTTTGGGCTAAGTCCTAAACCACTTCCCCACATGTGCCCACGCCCTAGAACTAGGCGCTAGACCCATCAAGCGCTTATCGCATCGAAACAATTGGACAACGCGCAAGTCTATTTGCTATGTTAAACCTCCGATGCAATTGACCATTTATATATATGCCCTGAGCCTTTTGCCACTTCATACAACCTCAAAGCCCGCAATCGGGCGCTAAACTTTGTGAATAAACCCATCCCGATCGAATTGTCCCTTTATAACTTCATAAAACCTACCTTTCCTAAGTTTTATTCTAAACCTGTCGGTTTAATGTTTTGAGTGATAAGGACCGTTGATTTAACACCGATCGATGATGAAAAGGATCTCGCATCGGAGATTTTCTAATGGGTAGATTGAAAAGCCCACTCCTTCCTCCCGATTCTGATTGGCACCCTTATATATAACCCCGGTCCTTTTCACTTGTTCATATATCCATAGGCCTCACAATCGGGCACCTAACCTTACATATATACCTCCCCGATGCAATAATCCCTTTGTATTCCATAAAATTTTGATTTTTTGTGTTATAAACATGGCTCGCCATTCATTGGTCGGAGCTCTTCTCCAGCGTTGATCTTGGACAAATCAAACGGCCTGCGCAATCTTGCATCGGAGATTTTCCATCTGGCGCATTTATATTTTATTCACCCACTCCCGATTGCCGACCTCCTGATGTAATATTATCCGTTGATATCTTCCCCGCCTTCCCAGATCTAACGACCCTTATCACTCCATCACAGAGCCCTTTTCCCCACTGAGAAATCCTCCAATTCATCCTCCACCATTGATCTAAGCTGTAGGTCGATGGTCCATAGCCAATCGCATCGGCGCTCCCCTGTCCATTGCCCCCGCTGATCGCAATCCTCCGATTGCATCTGGGCCATCCATGCCCTGAGATCTAACGGTCTAGATGAGTCTGCTCGACCTTGGTTAAAAACATGAAATCCCCTGTATAATGTTCTTTTAGCCAATCTCAGTCATTTATCTTTGCATATCAACGGCCCCTATTGACCTTTTCTCCGCCTCGCATATATATTCCATTTAACTCCAAATTTGATCTCAGCCATCCAAATCTCTGATCCAACGGCCCAGATTAATCCTGATAGGCCCAACGACCTGGGTCCTACCCCATCCCATATTTTATCTCAACCATCCATTCTCTGATCCAACGGCTCAGATTGAAACCACCCCACCTGCTATCGCCCGTGCATCTTATAAATATCGCACTCACTCCCCACCGTTCGATCTAAGACCTTAGATCTAACGGACAGCGCTCCATATCACATGGATTTTAGCCCAATCGTTAATTCTCAGAGGTCTACACGATATGGGCAGTTTTTAAATGCCACGTGTCAACTGATAATGCATATCATGTTTGAAAAGTTAAAACCACCTATCCACTCTTTTGCCGCGCAATACCGTTGGTTTCTCCTCCTGAAACTACTTTCCCTTTTTATATGACATTTCATCGCGTTCACTCCCACCCGTTGATCTCTTCAAATAAATGACTCAGATCCAATCTGAGCATTACACTATCACCCTCTGCTTTCTCCAAGGGACTTTGTAAAGCGATCATAGTCATTGATCTCCTGGGTCCGATCTCATCCGACGGCCCACGATCATCTGCAAAAACCCAATTTTCCTCCTTGCCTTTTTCATTGCTAAATAAGGTTTTAACCCCATTTCTTCACATTTTCCACCATTACATAATATATGTGACCCCTTCACATTATTATTGCCCTGATTGATCTTGACCGTCGATCAAAACAGATCTACGGCCCGGACTTAATCCTATGCACCGTCTTCCAACCGCCTCCTTTGAACCTCAATGTGAAATCTCCACTGTTGGATGCATCCATCCAATGGTCACACTCCAAAACTAAACCTCCAAAGCAGTCTGACCCATATACGTGGGATTTTCTAATTTTTTATTGGTTATGCAGGTTTTTTAAGGTTTTTCAAATAATTTTAAAAGAAAATAAAAGCCGAGGATGACGATCTTCCAGGATTTTGTTTATCAAAGAGATTGTTCCACAGGGTTGCAACACCACGTTTGTCGGTGTCCCATGAATGTTGGTAGCTCTATAAAGCCCCTGTCACACCTGCACATCAACAAGACATAGCAAAGATTAAATAATTCAAAGAGTATCAGTGTTGAAGATCAAATCAAGCCAGAGATGAAGAATTGAAGTTGATTTACACAGTTTGGTAGGATTACGGCTAAGATCGAAAAATAAAAAGCCTAATCCACTAAATTAAACACAGTTCATGAACAGAAGACAGGATTTAGGCCCAATTAATCCTATTTTTAGGTCAAAACAAAATATCTACCAGACAGAAAAAGCCTCCACTTCCACATCAGAGGCTAATTGATTCCTCTCAGCTACCTAATGCCACATGTAGCCTTAAATCATTCAACAGAGGGCCAAGTAATGACCGGAACATAGGATATTATCCTCAATACAGCCGAACAGTTATTCCAAGCCAAACAGAGTTATTGCAAAGATGACACAGAGCCTTAAAGTCGACAAAATCATCCCACCGAGCTTAATTCTTAATGTAAAACAATTAATACAGAGGAAATATTTGTAAACTTCTCCATTGAGCCCCTCAAAGGCCAAGAAGTATTAAATCTGTATTAATTGAACCTTGAAGATCTTTTGTCCCATCCCACCTCCTCACGTCTTCTATAAATACTTCTGTAGAAGATGAAACAATGTTGGTTGCAGAACTTTGAAATATACTTGTGCTCGAAACTTCTACATGTAAATAGTGTTCAAAGGCTCTTGAAGCTCTGTTTTTGATTAAATAAGTTAGGCTGAGAAGTGAAGATGATTGCTGAACTGAAACATCGGACTTGAAGATTGTAACTGGTTTGACATCAATATACAAGCTGTTTCTTGGGATCCTGGTCTATATCACTGGTGAAGTGATTCTTTCTTTGTTATTGTTTTTCCTTTCATGTATGCCATATTGTCCATTATTCTCTGATAAATAACAGCAAGCATAGAGTTAGGATTTACTGTTTATAGTACCCTTCTCTGACTGATCAGCTTTATCTCAATGTTTTCCTCTAAATTGTTTATTTAAGAATGATTCAATACAGTTGAGCAGTTAGGAATGTTGGTGTTCCCTCGTCCTACTGTTTACTTTAAACATTATTCTTGAATGTTATTTTCATTATTTTCTTATTAAATTTAGACTATAAAAGTGATGGTGTGCCCTGTTTTCTAGCTTCTTTCTCCAAAGGTAAATTCTGAAAGTTTCCCTAAGTGTATGCTAAATGCAGACTAGATTTAAAAGTATCTTATTTGATCTTAAGTTGCACTTTGTTTCTCTTATTTGTTTTCATCCTTTTTGAAAGTAATTATGCGGATTATTGGATTGTTTGTCTCTTGAGTTATCTTTAATACGAGCTTGTCCAAAGAGGTTTATGGTGAGCCCTGCCCTTTGGTTGGTTTTAAACAGTTTCTTAAAATTCTTTTCTTGTTTGGACAGATTATAAATCCTAGTTGAAATTATTATTTGTTTCCACCCCTCCAACACTTTTATTGTTCCATTCCATCATTTAGTCTCAAAGATCTTGTGATATAGATGACTTGTCCCTTGGACCACTCTTGAAATTGTTGCTCAATTAAACCCCTTTTATGCCTCCATAGCCCAATGGACTAAAAACCAGCGTTATATCTATCTTATCGGCCAAATCTTGTTCTGATTTCTTACAACTTCACACCTTTGAAACTCTTTCATTTTAGGACTTTCCACTCAACTGAAATCATGCTCAACCATCCAAAACAAAAAAAAACCCTCGTTCTTAATAACTAGCCTAATATCAAACCCAAAACCTTTAAAGATAAATCAATCTTTGCACTTTATTGGAGAGATCCCTCTCCAGATTCAGGACGGTTAGATCCTAGAATCCCAAAGTGGTTCAAGTGTTCTCTCTGCAGTTTGACTTTTCCAATCTTGCAAATTACAGGTAGCTAACACTGCTAACCCATTCCCTTGAGGATTGTAAGAAATTTAATGTGATCAAATAACATTGTATTTTTGGAAAAAATAAATCAATTTAGCATGTTTAAACACTTGGGCATTATCAATTACTAACATCTTTGGACAACCAAACCTACTGAAAATATTTTATTCTAGAAATTTCATCACCACCAAGTCATTTTCCTTTCTTGTTGGCACTGCTTCAACCCACTTTGTAAAATAATTTGTCCTTGTCAGAATCCACCTGCAATGACCACTACATGGTAGGTTAATTTCTCCAACAAAATATAGTCCCCATTTCCTGAAAGGCTCTTCTATAAACACATGAATTAAAGGAATTGGATCCAACTTATTCTTCTTAGCAAAAGTTTGGCATATTTGGAATTCTTCACTGATTTATAAACATCTAAAAATAAAGAAGACCAATAGAAACCACCTTTCAAAATTTTATGAGCTGTACTCTTCCAACTATAATGACCTCCACGCAGGCTATCATGGTATTCTTTGATTATCTCAAGAAGTTCTCCCTATATCAAACAAACCAGTAAGATACCCACAAGATCTCTCCAATATAACTTCCCATCTAAAATCACATACTTATGATCTTTTACTTTTAGATCCATGTATTTAGTTATGTTCATAATAGGAGGACAAAAAATAAAACACAAGTAATGTACAATATCTTTGTACCATTTAGAACACAAGAATTTATATTGAATTTTATCACCTAATTCATACTTCTTCTTTTTTCCAACATATTCTTTCTCTTCAACTTCAGCAAACGGATCAATCCCCCAAATCTTGAAAATTTGTTTATGTCATAATTTTAGCCAAAACCTTGGCCCTTTATTAGCTTTTATGGTTTTATGCCTAAATCATATTCATGTATCCTAGCTATCAACTTACCTCTTTTACCTTCTACATCACTCTGAACCAAAAAATCCTTGACAACAGTATTTCGTACATATGTAACCACCTAGGACTGAAGAAAATAAACTTTGAAACCTTTGAGGGCTTTAAACAAGGCATAAGCATGCTTTTCCAAAATATTATATTTCAGTTTTTCATCTCTCAACTGTAATATTCCCAATTATCTATAAGCCAGTTGGAATATTAAAAAAATAATTTGCTTCTTAATTTGATGAATAATATGGTATGGAGACCCATAAATCTCCTTAGTAGGAATAAAATCACTATTAATGTGAATGGAGATCATTTTAGTGGCTTGATAAAGCACCCTTATGTGTCAAAAGGGGTTGGAGCATGTAGACTGGGTCAACTTTGAACAAATCAACAGCGCTGGTATGGAGGAGTGGACATTCATTTTGGGACAACACAGTTTTGGAGGGAGACTCCATGCCTAGAAGTAGTGGCTTTAATTAGTAGTGATGCAGTGAATACTGCAAATATCAGATTATGCGCGGAAGAATAGAGTTCACAAACTCTTTCAATACCAAATATCGATTTGCATAGTCTTAAAATAAACCACCATTCAAAAATTAATATACATCGCAAATTAGCACAGCAATATATTCAAACCAAGACCATATGCATATAATTTCTCTCTATGGATTCTACAACCAAACCAAAGCAATTATTGTCGAATCACATTTACAAACGGTTCCTTCTGCTCCATTCCATATTACATTCATCTTTTTCAGGTCTTAACGCTGCCACCAAACCTAAAGTTTTGCAATTTCATTTAAATGCTATGCGACTACATGATTTTGTCGGTTCATGTCACAGCCAGACGAGGCTTGGTTGCCAAGTTTATTTGGATTGTTTGCGTCCATTCGCAATCTACGAAATATGCCTTCCACTTCACGTTGAATTCTCTTTCAAACTTCACATAGCAGTCCACATAGCAGTCAAAAGTTCAAATTTTTGATGATTTAAGACTAAAGACTTAACCAGTGCGTAAAGAGATGTCAACTAGACGTGAGAGCAACTTCCTTCCGTGGTCTCTCTGGGATCTACATTCTCTGTTGGAATTGATTCTGATCATCTCACCTGGCACCTGGAATTCGGTGGTATTTTTCTATTGTATAATTTAATGCATACGATGTGTAGCAGAGGCTAAGTAAATAATTTAACAGAGAGTCAAATGAAAACAAAATAATTTCATATGATAATAACAAGAAACTACAGATTCAAACTCTTCCTTGGCTGAATATTACATTCGTTTGCCCTCACGCTCTCACCTCTTACATACTCTTTACACTACCACACTATTCATCTCTAGATTGTTTTCCTCTCTATTCCTGTCTATATCCTTTCATGCCTTTGAGGCTTACAATTTATGCAAATGGATTTTACAACCAATTTTTTATTTAGATCCACAACTTGCTCAAAAAAATCCTAAGAATCCTCTAAGTCCTAAAACATCTTCTTTATCCCTAAGGATTCTCTCTAATCCATAAATTCATGAAACCAATTCCTAATCTAGGATTTACAATAATTTCTCAAATATCTCAATCCCTATGAGCTCTCAACTATCCTAATTATCTCATGTTCTCCAATATTCGGGAACATTTACAAAATGCCTCACAGTATTTAATTAATTCTTGTTTAATACATAGGAAACCAACTTCCTTGAAAACATAAGAGCCCCTATGTCTATTAAAATATAATGAAATTTCTGAGCTGGATGCTCCTGCATCAGACTCCCAAGGTTGAAAACATTCATGATCTCCAGATCATGTGTTCCCATATGTTGATAGAAAACCTCCAGGGTCCAAAACTTTAGTTTGTAGTTGTTCACATGCTCTGCTCCTTTGTTTATGTTGTATGTCCGCTGCCTTCTGTTTCATCTTCCTCTACTTGTCAATTAGTTTCAAATTCTGATTGATCACTCTTTCTACTGTCAATCTTCTCCATCTGAATTGTTTCATCATTAATTGCCATAATTCTTCAATCTCCATCTCCAGCACATCCTTGGACTAGTACATACTCAGCCATTTGCTGCTATATTTTTCTCTTTGTTTCAATTTTTTGTTGTTGTCCATTAAATCTTGTATCTTCATATTCTGCCTTTTTTCAAGCTCTTTTGTTTCCCAATATTGAAATTAAGATTTCTCTTCCTCTTCCATGGTTATCTTTACCTCCATCAAATCTTGATTCTTCAACATTATTTCCAACAATTTAATCTTTCTATTCCATGAATTGAATTCTTCCACATAATCTTCTTCTTCCTTCTTTACTTGTTTGTTCACCTGTGCTAGATTTTCTCCAGCATTTACAACAAAACCTGCATTCACAAAACAATTATTAAAATAAAAAACATAAGGCCTCAGTGCCTCTTTTTCCTTTGGTAATATTTCAATTTGCTGCTATGAAATTTCCTCCTCTATCAACACATCAGTATGTTGATTCAATCTCCCTAAAGGACTCTCAAGACTATCAACAAGTCTCCCTTCCACACTATATGTTTCAATGATGTCGCTTTGTTCTTTTCCACTGTAGTAAACTCCTTCCTCTACAATTTCACTGTCATATTCTGAGTTTTCTAGAAAATATTCCAACAATTCAATTTCTTTTTGGCATTTCATGAGTACTTCATCATCACTTACAATCCCTTCATTTATACACAAATTGTCGGTTTGCAAATTACAAGGTTCAACGGTCTCAACTGTTGCTTCACATATCAGTTCTTCAGTCTGAATCTCATCTCCTTCTTTCACAAGAAATTGTTCATGTGTTGTAACAACTTCAAATATCAATGCATTACTAAATTCTTTCTGCTGCAACAAATCACTACTTTTCTCATTCAAGAGAAATTCTCTATCATTCTTTACTTCAAATTATTTATCTTCTGAAATATATTGTTCCACACTTTGAATAGTTTCAAAATATTTCTCATCCACTGCAAAACCTGTAATCACATCAAAATCAGTAGTTACAAAAATACAAGGCTTTACATCCTCCCACTGATCTGAACATGCCCAACAGTTTAGGAAATCATCAATAATTCCTTCTTTAGAAAGGTAAACTTCTTGTTGTCTTGAATTCTCAAAATAATTCATAAGATCTTCCACAAATCTCCAGTCTTCATCTTCACCCAGAATTTCTCCCTGTTTTTCTTCACAAATGGAAACTTCCATTTTCAACTCAGCTTCTCTAAGTTCTTCACATCTCAATTGCACTCATCATCTGCTCAAGCTTTCTCAGCTCTTCTGTTAACTGCATATCTACCTAGTGATTCCTCTTTTCTTATAGTCTCTGCCATTTCACTTTCTTCCTCATGTTCCAACCATGTCTCTGGTCTTTCTTATTTCTTTGCAACAATTCCATAAATAGCTCAAGGTGAACTGCTATCTCAGCCTTCTCCCTCTCATATTCTTCATCAGTCAACTGCTTCCACATGCCATTTGCCTTGGCATCTCCCTTATTCTTTCTTCTATTGTGGTTTTTCCCAGAACCTCTGAAATGACTATCAACAGTCATTTTTTCTTACTTTGTGAACTTCATCTGTTCACTTGTGGATTTCATTCAATCCCCTTTTTAGCAAGCCTTCTTACTTGCCATCCAACAATGCAAGCTATCTTCCTGCGCTTGACCTCTTGGTATCTTTTGGTTCTCTGTCTTGGGATCATCTTCTGGGCAACTCTCTTTCTCCTCTTTTCTGCAAAAAAACAACTGCAATTTTTCTTGTGTTACAATGACCAAACTCTTTGGGTGTCACGCTTCGCTGATCATGCACCCAATTACATTCAAACCTTTGACTTGATTTAAGACTCTTTGACTCTAGACTTGACATCAACCCTTCATTAAGAGACGCTCAACTTGTGTAAGGACTTTAATTGTCTTGACAAACTCACTAGATTGACCAATTTCTTCAATTTTGAAAAAAACTTCTCAAAAAAAAATTTGAAGTTGACCTCAACATAATGTACTAGACTCCTTTTACTTCATGATATACAAACCTTTACTTCAACTTTAACACTAGTAAATTAATTATCCCACTTCTTATACCATAAAAATCCATTTCAAATAACCTTAAATAAAATATAATTTAATGAGCACTTAATATCTCTCCTCCAAAAGTTCTACTTTATGATATACATCCCCTATAAAAGTAAAATCTTAAATATATGTTGTGCAAAAATCATTATAAGTCACTTTAAAACAAAGCACCTTTTCCACATAAAAAAAAAATCACCCATTTACCTTTTCAACCTTCTCATTCACTTTTTAATGGATTTTATCTTTTTGTGTGGACCATTCACAGCGTTAACCCGTGGATAGAAAAAACTCCATGAAACATTCTGCATCCACATTCAAACACAATTTCATATCAACGCAATTCTCAGAGCAACCTTACTCTCAAAGGCCCACATTCATGTTCTGTCGAAGGCCTTTAGGGCATAATCTGCACCCGGCTTATGTGCTCACGTAGGTCAACTCTAAATACATATTGGAAACCAATGGATTTGACTTATCTAACAACGCCCTTACCATTGGATCCACACACAGATCAATGACTCTTCAATGAGAATTTGGTGGCTACAAGTGGAATTCTTCATAGATCTTCATTGCATACTATGTATAATTCTTTGCTCCACTTGTTGGCTACACATCAACCTGAAATGCCAACAATAATCTTATCTGATGGGTCAATCATAGTGCATAAATACACTCCTCGAGCCGAAACACCCACACACTCAATCCATATATAACATATGAAATATTGTGTCTCATACTTCGACGTGCCTTGAAACTGCAACAGTTCATTGACCCTACTCATTTCTTGTTGATGGTATGCATCAAAATAATCGGAAAGAAATGATTTCCGATAGAAAAAACAAATCAGTGGTTAGCAAAGAGCAGCAACAAAAAGGTTGTACTATTGTTGTTCTCACACATGGATTTTTCAGGTGATTTTCTCACAACAACAATAAACCCCTATAGTTCCACACTAAATTTTGTCAGTTTAGATTATTTTAAAATTAATACCATACTGGCTCTTCAACTCTCGAATGAAACTCTTAAATCCAAATCAAAACCATTAGGCTCTGATACCAAAATGATGCAGTGAATACTGCACATATCAGATTATGCATGGAAGAATAGAGTTCACAAATTCTTTCAACACCAAATATCGATTTGCATAGTCTTCAAATAAACCACCATTCAAAAATTAATATACATTGCAGATTAACAGAGCAATATATTCAAACCAAGACCATATGCATATAATTTCTCTCTACGGATTCTACAACCAAATCGAAGCAATTACTGTCGAATCACATTTGCAAACTGTTCCTTCTACTCTATTCCATATTACATTCATGTTTTTCAGGTCTTAACTCTTCCACCAAACCTAAAGTTCTACAATTTCATTTAAATTCTATTCGACTACATGATTTCACTGGTTCACGTCGTAGCGAGACGAGGCTTGGGTGCCAATTTTATTTGGATTGTTTGCGTTCATTCGTGATCTGCGAAATCTGCCTTCCACTTCACGCTGACTCTGCTTCCACACTTCACATAGTAGTCCACATAGCAGTCAAAAGTTCAAATTTGCGATGAGTTAAAACTCAAGACTTAACCAGTGCGTAAAGCGATGTCAACTAGACGTGAGAGCAACTTCCTTCCATGGTCTCTCTGGGATCTACGTTCTCTCTTGGAATTGATTCTGATCAACTCACCTGGCATCTGCAATTCGATGGTATTTGTCTACTGTATAATTTAATGCATACGATGTGTAGCAAAGGCTAAGTAAATAATTGAATAGAGAGCCGAATGAAAAAAAAATAATTGCATATGATAATAACAAGAAACTACAGAGTCAAACTCTTCCTTGGTCGAATATTACATTTTTTTCCCTCACGCTCTTGCCTCTTACACACTCTTTACACTATCACATTATTCCTCTCTACATTTTTTTCCTCTCTATGCCTATCTATATCCTTTCATGCCTTTGAGGCTTACAATTTATACAAATGGATTTTACAACTAATTTTTGGTTTAGATCCACAACTTTCTCAACAAAATCCTAAGAATCCTCTAAGTCCTAAAATATCTTCTTTATCCCTAAGGATCCTCTCTAATTCATAAATTCATGAAACCAATTCGTAATCTAGGATTTACAATAATTTCTCAAATCTCTCAACCCCTATGAGCTCTCAACTATCCTAATTCTCTCATGTTCTCCAATATTCGAGAACATTTGCAAAATGCCTCACAATACATAATTAATTCTTATTCTAAATACCTCTCTTTAAAATCACTCAAAACATTAATAATTGCATTTATTTAATACATAGGAAACCAACTTCCTTGAAAACACAAGACCCCCTATGTCTATTAAAATACAATGAAATTTCTAAGCTGGATGCTCCTGCATCAAGTAGGGCCAAGGGTGAGGAAGCTCACTAGTTATATAAGCAAGGGGATGGTAGCCATAGGATATATGTTGTTGATTATTATTTTGATATGGTCTGTATGACTATTTTCTCTCTTCAGTTGTTTAGCTAATACTACAGTGTTGTTTAGCACAGGGTGTTCCCGAGCGGGGATCCCACCTTCATCCTCGGGCAAGTTTGAGTGCCCACTCAGGAGAAGTATTTACACTATACTTCCACATTCTGGCATCAATCCAAGCTCCATATTTCTTCTACAATGAAGTTTCTGCAGAAGGTTGTGCTATGTTGTAGGGTGCAGCAGTGTAGAATTTATTTGGGTGATTTTTGAGCTAGATTTCATTGGAGGAAGGTTTCCTTCCATTCAGAGGCTAATAAGGAAGGCCCTTGAGCTTATTTGTAGTATTTGGCACCAGACCACATTATCATCTTCCCCTACAGTATAGTTTCAGTCTTGGACTGTGTTATTTTAGGGAGGGGTTGCAGGGGTGGTTTCAGTACACCATTTCGGGAGTGTTAGAGTCGGTATCTTCATCCCTCCGTCAGAGATCAAATTTCTCTTGTTGAATTTCATTTTAGGTGTCTCACTCAGTTCAGTCAGCTACATTCCATTAGGAGCATGGATCATCTGATGGAAGGGTCTTGTCACTCATATCCCTCATGTCATGTACCTGTTGGCCTAGGTCTGTTCATCAAAGTCATTTATAGTCACGTTTGGTCTCAATATTGGTGATGAGGCATTTTAGGGTTTTTAGTCTCATTAGGTCTAGGGTTTGGTCTTCAGAATGTCTAATAATGCCAGCAGGCACATGAGGAAGCCTCAAATAAGGTCTTAGTGCAAAAAATTTCATCATGATAATGCTTGATAATGATTTTTCTTCAAAACTCTGTTTTGAAGAAAAATCGTCTATTTCATCTTTTGTAATAAATGCAATGTAATTTTCAAAGTTTTTTCAGTTGTAAAGTACTTCAAGTGCAACCCTGGTCGCCTTTGTCAAATATCCATGCCAACCAATCCCTGCAAAAGAGACAGAAGCTCATCATCAGTCCAAAAAATCAAAAGGAAGCAAAACAGAGTTCATTTGAAAAAGTGCCAAAGTGTTCAAACATTACAAAGTGGGTTTTCAAGAAAAAAAAATTAAAATATTTGCCATAAAAGATATTTTCATTGTTTCAACAATCCATTTGTATGCCAAGAGATAGCAAGGAGCTAAGGAAAATCGTGGAGGAGCAAATAAATCGTGGAGGAGCGAAGACTGTGTGTCATTTGCAGAGTGCGGCGCACTGGGCGGTGGTTGCGGCACATTGGCTGAGTGCGGCGCATAGGGCCGCTCTGCACTATGTATTTTTGAACCAGCACGGTGCATAGAAGGGGCACAGTGCACTGGGCTGAAACACAAAAAATTTCGCCATCTCTCTCAATCATCAAAACGGTTCGGTCTCCTTGCTCCAAGTAAGTTCAAGTGATCTTGTAAATTTCCATTAACCAATGTTTGGTGTTGTTTGAGTTTGAATGCCAAAACTTAAACCCTATCATCTTATTGAGAATTAATTCCTTAGGGTTTTGAAGTTGGTGTTATAAAAATTATTTTGTGCCAAATTACTCAATTCCCCACCTTGTTTTTCCCTTCTCCCATCACTGTTATCTCATCACTACACCATCCTCTTACATCTCTAAAAGTCATTCACTCCTAAGCCCCATTTCCCTATCCCAAGTCATTTCATCTCACTCTCATTCTCCCTTTCCCATCTCAGTTGTAAAAAATTCCCAAACCCCAAGTTTCCCATACAGTCAATTGGTTGTCCCTACACTTCAGTTATCACTTGATTAAACCCCATTATCCCCACTGCCCTATTTCCCCACAGTCCCTCCCATGCTACCATACATTTGGCACTAAAAAAAAGCACCAAATTCTCATTTTCATCTCATACAAGCCAACATACACCTTGCATGGACATCATGGAGACAGATACTGACACATCATATGACCGAGATAGTGATTCTACCACTAAGCTACATGCACCTAGAAGACCTCGTAAAGGTGGCAGACATGTGAGAGAGGAGCCCACCTCATTGACTGAATTGCAGGCTTGTCCACTTTCCATGGCATGTTTTCGAGAACAGTCAAGCTATCAGTTTTGTGAAATGATTGCTAGGATCCATCATCATCAGGAGTTGGCTTGTTTGTTTGTATTGCATTTACATGATGGTCAGGTAACTCTTGCTGGTGTAAATTTCACTTTGACACCAGAAACTATTTCTCAAGCAACCAGAATACCGAATGTGGGTGAACAGTGGAACAAAAGACAACAGGTGGATAGAGTGCATTATGAACCATACATCAGGCCTAGCTTTGTGAGGCAACTCAGCAGGGTGTTCCCATTCCGATTCCTAAAGGAATCCTATGCGCCTCTAATGAAACTCATTATCAGATATTTCAGTTGTGAGGGCCAATTTTCACGCCTCTATGCCTACCACATCAGGTTATTGATGCATTTCACCAGAGTGAGGATGATGAACATTCCTCATTTCATGTGCCAGAATATCGAGAGAATGACCACTCTTGTGCAGAAGAAAATTCTCGAGCAGCAGTATAACAATATTTATCACTATGCACTCATCAAGATCGTGGTTGTACATCAGCTTGGATTGCAGGGTATTTCATGGGAGGATTTCATTTCCCGTGATTTCTTCACAGCTCCTCAGGTTCCTCCAGAGGTTTTCCATGATGCAGGTGAACCTTCACATCAGTATGGAGGTCAGAAGGCAGAGACTACTAGTGTGCCGACATATGTCACTTATCAGAGAGGCACTAGAGGATTATTTGCAGCAGCCCGGCGAGTACTATCTCCACCTGGGGTGGAAGGGGTCTCGTTGCCGTCATCAGCAGTACGGGTACAATTACAAGGTAGATTTAAGAGGCGTATGTAGGATGAAGGCCCTTCAGGAGGCCAGGATACTGATTTTTTACTCATTTATGAGGATTTGAGCTCTCCAAGCTCAAAGTTGAGAGAGATTATTCAGGAGGAGATCGATACATTGACCATCAAATTGTAGAGAGCCCAATGGATCATAAAATACCTAGAGCAGTGAAACAAACATTTGGAATATCATCAAACAATCATGGAGTTGCAAAACATCCGTGAGAACCGGCAAGCTGCCCAAAGAAGCCAAACCGAAATGACATCCATTGAGCGGGAGATTGAGGCTGATAGAGAGACTTGGCTCAAAAGGGTAAATATTCATTTGGAGAAGCTTTTGGCGAAGAAAAAAAATGAAAATAACATGCTCAGGCACATGAAGAACCATTATTGGGCGCGAAATCATGTTTGCAAAGCGAGGATCAAGATCCTGAAAGCAAGACTAAAGAAGGCACTAAAGTGTCGCAAAAGGCATGATAGACTCCAAATTTTGGCCGAAGCTTCTTTGGCTCAGCATAGTGCTTGATGGTGGACATTCAGCCCAAATTTCAAGAAATTTGGGACATTGTTTTTCAATTTTGAATTTTTTGGCCTTTACACAGATTTTCCTGCCCGACGCGTAGCACCACTTGGCGCGCACTTATAATTGGAAGCTCCTCTTGAAGAAAACTTTGTATTTCTAGATTTTTCATCAAAATTTATGCATTTCTTCCCATTACCTAAGGATTTTGACAAGTTTTTGGTTTCTTGAAGGGTGAAAAACACCCTAAAAATGACCTTTCTACCCTCTTTTGGACACACAGGAAGTAGTGTTGGGAAAACTCATTTTTGGAGGGGAAAATGGCAACAAAATTCCAAAATTCCACTTGGGTTGGAAATTAGATAGGCAGATATTTCCAAAGAGATATCTTGTGCTCAATTTTGACTTCATGAAGGCCCTCAAAATCAGCCTCAAAGTGGCGCTACCCATAGAGATTTCAGGCGCGGCACATTGGGAAATTTGGCCTATTTTTCACTCAACAGCTCAGATTTTCACCTAGTTTTGGCTAGTTTGACTTTTTCATGTAAATATTGATGTAAATTGATGTAATATCATGACTTTGATGTAATTTTGGCACATTTTTTCTCATCCTAGTAGATTCATTCACCAAAAAGTGAAATGTAAGTGAATGAATCAGTTTCCTATCTTATAGAGGCAAGTTGTTTCATTGCCTATTTTCCAGTTCTTAGTTTAGATATGGTTGAAACAGCTCCTAGAATGGTGATATTAACCCCTAGAGGCATGGGGATGAGTTAGGCTTGTCTATATCATGTAATTCATCAGTCATTTTCAGGATTGGACACTTGGGATTGCTTGGCACTTCATTGTACATTTCATCTCTGTGATTTTGGCAAAGGAATAGACCAGGGTTTGCAGCACTCTTTGGGATCCATGTGGCTCTATGTTTTGATGGTGTATTTCTCTCTGTGATTGTAAGTTCACTGATGTTTTATGTGTATCATTTCCCTTCTCTTTTCTTCTTAAATTAAACAAATGAGTGATAAAGGTGGAATTCATTAGATTGCTTTTCTCTGCCTTCAGTTTTGTTTAATTTTCCATGTTTTCAGTTGTTTGAAGAGGATTCTTGAAAACCTCTTGCCCTCTTCAGCTCCTCACCGGTCTTAGCTATTCATTCATTCGATCCAAAGCATCAAAACAATTGCCTTCCTTGCCCCATTCAGAAACTCTGCAAAAACTAGGCCTCATCCTCGGACCCAAAACTGCCTTTCCCTTTGATTCCAACAAAAACCCCCAAAATCAAAATCAAACTCCTTTACTTATATAACTAGCCTAAAATCAGCCTTTATTTCAAGTCATCTCAAGCCTTATTGATTATCTTTGCTGAGATTGACCCGGAGAGAGCCCTTTCCTGATTTGGTAGGGCTAGCTACCAGACTGAGCGTGGTTTGATGTTACCCTGAACTCTGCCTTCTTTCAGCCTGAGGTAGATTTAGGCTATAACAGGGAGAAGGTTTTCCAGTGAATGGATCAGCCTTTCATCTGGAGATTCTATTGGATGAGGCTTCATTCTCTGCTACATTAGATCAGCCACATCTTTCCATCTGTTTAGTTGCAGTGAATCTTCATCTTTAGGGCTTTGGTTCATTTCTTGTACATTGGTGTATTTATGAAAGCCCTCTTGGGTTATTTTTGGAGGCTTTTATATAACCTTGATCTTCATGTATATTATCTTTGAGGCATGTATTAGCCATTTCTATTATTGTGTATTCATATGTTGTAGCTGTGCACTTTATGATGGCGTTGTAGCAGCTCTTCGACATTTTTCCTAGTAGTAGCACCTCATTCTTGAGGGGATTTATCTATTGGAGGCTTGTTGGTTCATGTTGTATGATTTGTGCCTCATTCTATTCCACCATTTTTCTGATGATATAACTAATAAAATGGCTCCATATTGGTCTCTCGTGTTTATGCATCGATATTCACTGCTACTTTCCATTGTTATGTCTTATATTGTTTCTTTTCCATTTAGGAATATTACAGTGGTATCGGAGCATAATCTTGGTTTAGCCTATGAATTTTAAGCCAATATGTCATAAGAAAAAATATATCTTCTCACAGATAGAGAGAAGTGGTATCTCAAAAGAAACCGAATATATGATTATACAAATGATAAAGAAGACAAGGGAAAGACCCCTTTATCAGGAGAAAATGAGGAGAAGGAGTTGCCTAATCTTCTTCTTAGAACTATGTAATACATTGCAAGAGAAATAAAGGATATGAGTATGGATAGACAAAAAGAATCCCCTAAATGGTTTCTACATGGAGAAGGCTCCAACATTTCTCATCACTGGATTGATTAACCAGTAAAGCAGTAGGTTTCCCAACACTCTACAATGCCTACATTTTTAGCAGTGGGAAATGGAGGGTTTCAAGAACAAGAAACTCTTGAAGATTATTTTCTTGAGTATGAGTCTCAATCTCAGATATTCAAGGACCATTTGAGCTTTCAAGAGTTCTATCAAATCAAGGACAATAAGAGACCCCGACATCATAATAAAGGTGGATGATTCGTACAGAATCATGATCAACGTCAGACTATGGGTAGATTTTCCTTACCCAATTTTGATGGGTCATCCAAATGCACTGCCAAATCATGGGTAGAGAAACTATACATCTATTTCATGTTGAACCAAGTACCAAAGATGGAGGCCATCAAAATAGCAGCGCTGCACCTTGAGGGTGAAGCACATGATTGGTGGTTTCATGGACTTTCTACATTGGGTCATGCCAATGTGACTGCATATCTAGAGTTCACAAGGAGGTTGGTGGAGAGGTTTGATTGAAGAGACCTAGAGGCACCTTTCATGGGGCTAGCTAAGCTCAAACAATCAGGTAATCCAGAAACTTATATTTCTGAATTTTTAAAACTTTCTGTTATGGTTCCTGATTTATCTGCGACAAGGAGTGTCTATATGCTTATTGATGGGATAGCATAACCTCTACATGGGTTGGTGAAATATACCAAGCCCACTACCCTTCAAGATGAAATTGATAGGTCTAGAGATCTACAAGATGCCTTGCCTAGAGCAAAGGCAACATTTCAGCAAAACACCACTTTCCCATCAAAGGGGAAAGATGAGAAGGCTCATCCTTCAAGGGAAGGCCAATAAAAAATACCTCTTACTGATGATGTCTGAAGAGAATTGATGAGAAGGAAGCTTTGCTTCACATGCCAAGAATCAAGGGCACCCTGACATAGATGTGCAGTAGTAAAGGCACACTATATAGAGGTCTTTTTAGATGATGAGGAGGAAGAATAAGAAGAACCAGAAGGAAGTCACAGCACTGGAATAAAAGGAGAGGATCCACCACCACCAGGAGGTGGGAATGGATCATTTTCTCCAATTGGAGGAGCCCTTTCATCATTGAGAGGAGTACCAAAGTACTTAACCTTGAGGGTTTGAGTTTCCATTCATGATCATAGGGTTTTAGTTTTGATTGACAGTGGGGCTACCCACAACTTTATTTATGCCCAACTAGTGCATAGGAAAGGCAATACCCACTGATGATTATGAGGTATTTTTAGTTTTGGTCCCAGGAGCTAGAACTATGCAGTGCATGCATTATGTTCCATATTTATCTCTCACCATGGGGACATATACATTGACTAATCACTTCTTTGTAGTTGAAATACCTGACACCAATGTGATATTGCATGTGCATTGGTTGATTTCTTTGGGGAAGGTCACCACAGATTGGGAGACCTTGCAGATGGAATGGGTGGACAGAAAGAGTTGAAAAAATCAGATGATTAGGGGCATGCACACATATCCCTCAAAAACAACTTCCACATAGAAAAAAGAGTTGGATTTACACAATGGAAGCAAGGACCTAACATTCCCATCATGTATGCAGATGACTTTGGCCCATGGGGCATTACTGTTTAGTGGCAAACCACCTGGGAGGCCACCTGATCAGGAGTTGGTGAGAAATGTCTCACAACATGTTACACCACTCATAGATCCAGGAGGAGTGGGAACATTGGGAGGTCATGGTATAATGCTGAGAGTCTTGGGTAGAATCAAGGAGAAGGGAGACATTCTCCCCACAACATCATTACCCACTCTCACCTCAAATATTACGCTGAGAAAGGAGCAACAGGGGGGGTAAAAGCATCCCGATATGTAACTTTGGCGTGGGAGATGTCAAATAAGGGGGCAGCTACATGATAGATGCTTTATATTATAGATCATCAACGTTGTCACTATGGAGGATAGATCCTTATTGGAAATCCCAGTTGTTGGTGGATTATTCCAAGGATCTTTTTACATGCATGATACTTGATGACGAGCTACTAGAGGGGGGATATTTAGTAGGAGATGGGTTCATCTACTATCATAGTATGATATTCTTATATAGAGAATCCAAGCTCAAGGAGAAGCTGCTACAAGCAGCACATGAGGATTTTCTCTTTAGCCACACTTATTCCATGAGAGCATACCATACCATCATGGAGGGATATACTTGGGAAGGCTTTGGAGAGGAGATGTATCAAAATTTAAGGAGATGCATTGATCATGTGGAGATGGAGGAGGTACACAACTCTTTGATGGAGTTATCACAGCCACCCATTTCCTCTTTTGGAATGAGAGGGGATCTATCTATGGATCACTCCATTAGTGTGTTCAAAGTATATGGTAAGGATCATGTTGTTATGAAAAATTATTTACTTGATGAATATTTGCATTCCTTTACCATACATGTGCAGGACATTTCTCCAAATGGGAGAATTCTTCCTTATAAACTTCATGGTCAACTTGGGGCCATAAACAGTGTTGAGCATGGCCACTCCCTAGGAGGATATAGGGAGATAACATATCATTCAGGGTGTACTCCAAATGCATCAAACATTACTCACCTTCTCAAAACTTGTGAGAATACTATGGAAGCAAGTAAGTGGTGGGGAAACCACTTATCATATCATTATTTGAGGCAATCAAGAGATATACTATGCTGGTTCCACATGTGGGACTATGATCCTCCTCCAGTATTACATATGACAGCTTATTTATCCTTGGTTTTTTCTCCCATACGTTGATGATGTCCTTATTGTTATTGCGGGAATGATTGGAGGAAGGATGAAAGGGTTGAATATGCCCATTGGGGGAGAGATTCTCCATGTTTCTTATGATTCATGTTTCAGAAAGGACACTAGGAAAACCATGATTGCTACATTGGATCTTTTGCTTCCTTATGAGGTGAGTCATTTGCATCTCATGAGTACTTGCGAGTGCATTTCATGGCGTGATTGATTGGGAGACACTTGGTATATGAGGAGAGCTTATCACATGGAGGTGTCACCAAGGAAGGAGGAGAAGAATTGTAGCACTCACCTTTATAATTTCTTGATGACAAGCAACATTTGGGAGGGGAGGACTGTAATATTCCCAATTAGCTATAAGCTAGTTGGAATATTAAATTTTGTTTTTGCTTCTTAGTTTGATGAATAAGAGGGTATGGATACCCATAAATCTCCTTCGTAGGAATAAAATCAATGCTAATGTGAATGGAGATCATTGTAGTGGCTTGATAAAGCACCGTTATGTGTGAAAAGGGGCTAGAGCATGTAGACTGGGTCAACTTTGACCAAATCAACAGTTTTGTTATGGAGGAGTGGACATTCATTATGGGACAGTGCAATTTTGGAGGGAGACTCCACGCCTGGAAGTAGTGGCTTTAATTAGTAGGGCCAAGGGTGAGGAAGCTCACCATTTATATAAGGAAGGGGATGGCAGCCATAGAAGATATGTTGTTGATTATTATTTTTATATGGTCTGTATGACTATTTTCTCTCTTCAGCTGTTTAGCTAAGACTGCAGTGTTGTTTAGCACAAGGCATTCCCGAGTGGGGATCCCACCTTCATCCTCAGGGGACTTTGAGTGCCCATGAAGGAGAATAATGTTCACTATACTTCCACATTCTGGCATCAATCCAAGCCCCATCTTTCTTCTACAGCACAGTTTCTATAGAGGGTTGTGCTGTGTTGTAGTGTGCAGCAGTGGAGAATTCATTTGTGTGATTTATAAGCTATATTTCATTGTATGAAGGTTCCCTTCCATTTGGAGGCTAATAAGGAAGTCCATTGAGCTTATTTTCATTATTTGGCACCAGGTCACATTAACATTTACCCCTACAGTGTAGTTTCAGTCTTGGACTACGTTATTTTAGGGAGGAGTTGTAGGGGTTGTTTCAGTACACCATTTGGGGAGAAGGTTTTCCAGTGAAGGGATCATTCTTTCATCTAGATATTATATTAAAGGATGCTACATTATTTGAAACATCAGATCAGCCACATATTTCCAGTTGTTTAGTTGTAGTGAATCTTTAGCCTTAGGGATTTGGTTCATTTCTTGTATATTGGTGTATTTCTGAAAACCCTCTTGGGTTATTTTTGGAGGTTTTTATAAAGCCTTGATATTCATGTATATTATCTTTAAGACATGTATCATCCATTTCTATTATTGTATATTCATATGATGTAGTTGCTCACTTTATGACTGCACTATAGCAGCTCTCTGGCATTTTTCCTAGTAGCATCACCTCATTATTAAGGGGATTTATCTATTGGATGCTTGTTGGTTCATGTTGTATGATTTGTACCTCATTCTATTCCACCATTTTTTTGCTTATATAACTAATAAAATGACTCCATATTGGTATTTTATTTTTATGCATTGATCTTCACTACTACTTTCCATTTTTATGTCTTATATTGTTGCTTTTCCCATTTGGGAATATTACAGTGGTATCAGAGCATAATATTGGCTCAGCCTGTGCATTCTAAGCCAATATGTCATCTGAAGAAGGAGAACCTCTCACATATAGAGAGAAGAGGTATCATAGAAGAAACCAGAGATATGATTATACAGATGATAAAGAAGACAAGGGTAAGACCCCTTTATCAGGAGAAGATGAGGAGAAGGATTTCCCTAAGCTTCTTCTTTGAACTATGTAAGACATTGCAAGAGAAATAAAGGATATGATGATGGATAGACACAAAGAATCCCCTAAAGGTTTTCTACATGGAGAAGGCTCTGAAATTTCTCATCACTGGAGTGATTAACCAGTGAAGCAGCAGGTTTCCCAACGCTCTACAATGCCTACATTTTTAGCAATGGGAAATGGAGGGTTTCAAGAACAAGAAACTCTTGAAGATTATTTTCTTGAGTATGAGTCTCAATATTATAGATTCAAGGACCATTTGAGCTTTCAAGAGTTCTATCAGATCAAGGACAATAGGAGACCTCGACATCACAATAGAGGTGGATGATTCATGTAGAATCATGATCTACACCGGACTATGGGCAGATTTTTCTTACCCAATTTTGATGGGTCATCAAAATGCACTGCCAAATCATGGGTAGAGAAACTAGACATCTACTTCCAATTGAACCAAGTACCGGAGATGGATGCCATCAAAATAGCAGCGCTGCACCTTGAGGGTAAATCACATGATTGGTGGTTTCATGGACTTTCTACATTGGGCCATGATAATTTGACTGCATATCCAGATTTCACAAGGAGGTTGGTGGAGAGGTTTGATCGAAGAGACCTGGAGGCACCTTTCATGGGGCTAGCTAAGCTCAAACAATCAGGTAATCTAGAAAATTATATTTCTGAATTTTTAAAACTTTCTGTTATGGTTCCTGATTTATCTGCAGCAAGGAGGGTATATATGTCTATTTATGGGCTATCAAAACCTATACATGGGTTGGTGAAATCTACCAATCCCACTACCCTTCAATATGCCATTGAGAGGGCTAGAGATCTAAAAGATGCCTTACCTAGAGCTAAGGCAACATTTCAACAAAAGCCCACTTTCCCATCAAAGGGGAAATATGAGAAGGCTCATCCTTCAAAGGAGGGCCAAAAAAAATTACCTCTTAGTGATGGTGTCCGAAGAGACATGAGGAGAATGAAGCTTTGCTTCACATACCAAGAACCATGGGCACTCGGACATAGATGTGCAACAGGAAAGGCACACTATATAGAGGTATTTTTAGATGATGAGGAGGAATAATAAGAAGAACCAGAAGGAGGTCACAATGTTTGGATAGCAAGAGAGGAACCACCACCACCAGGAGGTGGGAATGGAGAATTTTCTCCAATTGAAGGGGCCCTTGCATCATTGAGAGGATTACCCAAGTACTTGACCTTGAGGGTTCAAGGTTCCATTCAAGATCAGAGGGTTTTAGTTTTGATTCACAGCGGGGCTACCCACAATTTTATTGATGCCCAAGTAGACGAGAGCAATACCCATTGATTATTTTGAGGGATTTTTAGTTTTGGTCCCAATAGCTAGAACTATGAAGTTCATGAATTATGTTCAGTATTTATCGGTCACCATGGGGACATATACATTGACTGATCACTTATTTGTAGTTGACATACCTGACACCAATGTGATATTGGGTGTGTAGTGGTTGATTACTTTTGGGGAAGGTCACCATAGATTGGGAGATCTTGCAGATGGAATGGGTGGACAGAAAGAGTGGAAAAAATCTTATGATTAGGGACATGCACACATATCCCTCACAAACAAATTCCACAGAGAAAACATATTTGTATTTGTGCAGTGGAAGTAAGGACCTAACTGTCCCATCATGTATGCAGATGACTTTGACCCATGGGGCATTACTGTTTAGTGGCAAACCATCTAGGAGGCCACTTGATTAGGAGTTGGTGAGAAATGTCTCACAACATGTTGTGCCACTCATAGATCCAATAGGAGTGAGAAAATTGGGAGGTCATGGTATAGAGCTGAGAGTCTTGGGTAGACTCAAGGAGGAGGGAGACATTCTCCCCACATCATCATTACCCACTCTCACCTCAAATATTTCGCTGATAATGGAGCAGCAGAGGGGGGATAACATCATCCCGATATGTAAATTTGGCATGGGAGATGTCAAAGAAGAGGTCAACCACATGACAGATGCTTTATATGATAGATCATCAACATTGTCACTATGGAGGATAGATCCTTATTGGAAATCCCAGTTGTTGGTGGATTATTCCAAGGATCTTTTTACATTCATGATACTTGATGACAAGCTACTAGAGGAGGGATATTCAGTAAGAGATGTGGTCATCTACTATCAGAGTAGGATCTTCTTATCTAGAGCTTCCAAGCTAAAGGAGAATTTTATACAAGTAGCACATGAGGATTATCTCTTTATACACACGTATTCCATGAGAGCATACCATACCATCATGGAGGGATATACTTGGGAAGAATATAGAGAGGATATGTATCAGAATTTGAGGAGATGCATGGATCATGTGGAGATGGAGGAGATACATAACTCTTTGATGGATTTATCACAGCCACCTCTTTCCTCTTTGGGAATGAGAGGGGATCTATATATGGACCACTCCATTAGTGTGTTCAAATTGTATGGCAAGGATCATGTTGTTATGAAAAATGATTTACTTCATGAATATTTTCATTCCTTTACCATACATGTGCAGAACATTTCTCCAAATGGGAGCATTCTTCCTTATAAAATTCATGGTAAACTTGGGGCCATAAACAGTGTTGAGCATGGCCACTCCCTAGGAGGATATAGGGATATGGCACATCATTCAGGGTGTACTCCAAAGGCACCAAACATTACTCAGCTTCTCAAAAGTTGTGAGAAGAATATGGCAGCAAATAAGTGGCGGGGAAACCACTTATCATATCATTATCTAAGGCAGTCAGGAGATATATTGCATTGGTTCCACATGTGGGACTATGATCCTCCTCCAGTATTACATATGACAACTTATTTATCCCATACGTTGATGGTATCTTTGTTGCTATTGTGGGAACGATTGGAGGAAGGATGCAAGGGTTTAATATGCCCATTGGGGGAGAGATTCTCCATGTTTCTTATGCTTCATGTTTTAGGAAGGACATTGGGAAAACCATGATTGCTACATTGGATCTTTTGCTTCCTTATGAGGTGAGTCATTTGCATCTCATGAGTACTTGGGAGGAGCATTTCATGGAGGGATTGATTGGGAGACACTTGGTATATGAGGAGATATTATCACATGGAGGTGTCACCAAGGAAGGAGGAGAAGAGTTCCAGCACTCACCTTTACAGTTTCTTGAGTACAAGAAAAATTTGGGAGGGGAGGACTATAATATTCCCAATTAGCTATAAGCTAGTTAGAATATTAATTTTTGTTTTTTTCTTCTTATTTTGATGAATAAGAGGGTATGGAGACCCATAAATCTACTTAGTAGGAATAAAATCATTGTTAATGTGAATGGATATAATTTTAGTGGCTTGATAAAGCACCCTTATGTGTGAAAAGGGGTTGGAGCATGTAGACTGGGTCAACTTTGACCAAATCAACAATGCTAGTATGGAGGAGTGGACATTCATTGTGGGACAATGCAATTTTGGAGGGATACTCCATTGATGGAATTAGTGGCTTTAATGAGCAAGGCCAAGGGTGAGGAAGCTCAGAATTTATATAAGGAGATGGAAGCCCTAGAAGATATGTTGTTGATTATTATTTTGATATGGTCTGTATGACTATTTTCTCTCTTCAACTGTTTAGCTAAGACTGCAGTGTTGTTTTGCACAGGGTGTTCTCAAGTAGGGATCCCACCTTCATCCTTAGGGGACTTCGAGTTCCCACTCAAGAGAATTATTTGGACTATATCAGGCCAATCTCCATATTTCTTCTACAACGCAGTTTCTGCAGAGGGTTGTGTCGTATTGGAGGGTGCAGTAGTCGAGAATTCATTTGGGTGATTTCTAAGCTATATTTCAGTGGAGGAAGGTTTCCTTCCATTGGGAGGATAATAAGGAAGGCCCTTGAGCTTATTTTTAGTATTTGGCACCAGCCCACATTATCATTTTTCCCTACAATGAAGTTTCAGTCTTGGATTGCGTTATTTTAGGGAGGAGTTGCAGGGGTGGTTTCAGTACACCATTTGGGGAGAAGGTTTTCCAGTGAAGGGATCAAACTTTCATCTAGAGAGTCTATTGGAGGAGGCTTCCTTATTTTCTACATCAGATCAACCACATATTTTCATTTGTTTAGTTGTAGTGAATATTTAGCCCCAGGGCTTTGGTTCATTTCTTATATATTGGTGTATTTCTGAAAACCCTCTTGGGTTATTTTTGGAGGTTGTTAGAGAGCCTTGATCTTCATGTATATTATCTTTGAGGCATGTATCAGCCATTTCTATTATTGTATATTCATATGTTGTAGCTATGCATTTTATGATTGCATTGTAGCACCTCTCCAGCATTTTTCCTAGTATAAGCACCTCATTCTTGAGGGGATTTATCTATTGGAGGCTTGTCGGTTCATGTTGTATGATTTGTGCCTCATTATATTACACCATTTTGATGCTGATATAACTAATAAAATGGCTCCATATTGGTCTCTCATTTTTATGCATTGATCTTCACTACCATTTTCCATTGTTATGTCTTATATTGCTATTGTTCCCATTTGGGAATATTACATAAACACTTTACTGAAAAAGGATACAATTTGTTCTCTCTTTTCGTCATTCTTCTACATAAGTACAACTGCAATAGTACAGTCAGAAGCAAAAGAAAAAATCTAAAAATGCTTTTCATAATTAGGACTTATCAACACCGGAGCTTCTTGCAAAGCTACTCTAATTCTTGGAATCCCTTGCAGATGCAGTCCACTTCACTTCTGCCCCTTGCTTCAACATATCACTGATTTTTTTGACAATTTCAGCATAATTTGGAACAAACATCCTGAGGAAGTTAATTCTACCCAGAAAACTCTGAATCTCTTTCTTGCTCCTTGGCAAAGGTATCTTACTTATTGCTTCCACTCTAGCAAGGTCTATCTTCACTCCTTATTTTGAAACAATATGTCCCAACAACTTTCCCTCTTTCAAAGAAAAGTGAGACTTCATTGGGTTTAAATATAAAGCATACCTCCTTTTATCACCAATAAAATTTCATTTTTTAGTTAGGAAGGTCATTTTGCATAGGTTTCATTATCTTGTCAAATTAGTTCGTGAAATTGATGAAATTTTGTGAATTGGTCATAATCTTGAGTTTGAGTACTCCCACATGTCATGCCATCATGGTCAAAACCATAGAAATCCATCAAAATCTCCATGCATTGGTTTAGAATTTTTTTTTAACCACCTGCCAGTTTTTTCCTGAGTCCACAGCGAATTCTATGCAAAACAAGTGATTTTCGCTACGAACTCACCTGACAAGTTCGCAGCAAATCTGCCAACTTTCTAACAGAATTCGCTACGAACTCATGTTTTTTGCAAACGGTTCAGAGATTAATGAGTTGTCACCTTATGAGAGGGTATAGGTCAAGTCTACATCACAGTTTTACCTATTTTAAATCATTATTAAATGTGTGTCATACATGGTCATCACACCACCTCATCATTTTGTCTCACTTTAACTTTTTCCTTTTTCATAATTTAAGCCTTCATGCATTCGAGCATAATCACTTACCTTGTCAATACTTATTAGCTACTTCTTCCAAGTTTGACCTTTTATCTAAGTATAGCTCTAGCTACTGTCATAGGTTAGTTTCCACCATGTGTCAACAAACATCTTGTTGTCATACACACTTTTTGCAGGTGTGAACTTTCAAAGAAGGCATCATTGTTTTGGAGGAGATGGAAACATATAAGAACACCAAAAAGGAAGGTTTAGTGGTAAAGTATGAACCTATGGAATTAAAATTGGTAATGGAAGACCCTAGTGTTACAAAGGCCTTCATCAAAGCTGGTGGCATGAGATTTTTCAGAAGTTACAAGAGGATTTTTGTATTTTTTTACTGTTTGAGCAGTCAACTGCAAGAGACATTTATGAGAAAAGGGGGATGAATTATAAAAACATGAGAGAGTTTATTGCCAAAAATAGAAAAAGGAACATTAACCTCTTTCACTTTTCTCACAGGTGCTACAAATTGGGAGATTCAAAGATGTATTTGAGCTCTATTTTCAGAGTGTGTTTTTTCCTATTTTAGACATGTTTTTCGAATGCATATTCAGGAAAGGTAGAGATGGTGTTCAAAAAAAAAAAGAGAGGGTTTTCTTCAAAATGAACTGATTTAAAAAATTGTCCTCCCATTTTGCAAAATATATCAAGGATCCGGAGATAGGAGATCATTTATGAGCCCTAATTTTCAGAAAAAAAACAACTCCATTTTTATTTGTAGATGAACTTGCTAAAGACGAAAATGTTGCTTCCTGAGGAGGGTAAGATGTATTTTGAACCAAGTTTTCCTTATCATGCTTCATCTTATCATATTACACAGTCATTATTAGGTAAATTTTGAAGAAGGAAAGAACAATTTTCAAGATTTCTACCAATTAGGCAAGTTTGTAGCGAATCTCAGGCTTGAAGCCCAGATTTTGCTACGAACTCGCTGTAGGTGTCTTTTTGTTATAAATCACAAATATGGTCAAAATAAAGGTGGGTAAAAAATTTTATTTAGCTCTTTTGAATTAAAAAACAATTCCAAATCAGCAAAGAGAGCTAACAGGTGGTCGAGATAGGTAAAATCAATTTTCTATAGACTTTCGCTAAGAACTTGCCTTAACTCCCTTGTTTCTGCAGCGAGCAAGTTTTTGTAGCATTTTTTAGGTTTGATGGTCTATTGGAGGTAAGTCAGCAATGTGGAAAGCTTAAAGGGTATTAGAGGAGTATTTTAGTGAAGGCATGGTCTTCATTGTTCAATCCACCAGCTCATCATGAAGACAATCATCATTTATCATGACACCACCTCCTTAAAAGTAGGAAGATTAGTCTCCTAACTTAGTCGGGGAAATTTTGTTCTTGGTCATTGTTACACCATTTTTTGGTCATCTAACCTATTACTATTAGATGGACCAAAGTACACCATGTAAGACCAATTTTACCCTAAGTAAAATTTCTTTCACTATGAAACATAACTTAGTAATCCATATTTGTTAAGTTTTTTATGGTCTAAACAGGAAACCCCATGAGGAAATATTGAATAAATCCACATTTGTTTGATTTTTCTCAAGGAATAATTAGTTTAAAAGTAGTTTGAATAATATTCCTAGTCATATTTAACCCAAAACAGGAAAATTAATTAGATAAATCATTATTTATCCTATTATTTTCTAGGAATAATTATTTAAACCTTATTTAAATAATATTCCTTGTTAAATTTGACTAAATCATTTATAAATAATTGAATAAATCATTATTTATTTAAATATTACTCAACCACATCCTTAAAATAATAAATAAATCACTTATTTATTTATTATTTACAAATAAATGGATTTGACCAAATTCAAATTCCTTTTCCCACCAACAAATATAATAAAATATTCCATAAAATTTAGATCTAGATTTGGTTAATAATATTTTAATTATGCACGAATATCTATATTAACTCAATATTTTGTTATAAATAGAAGATTTTTTCCATTCACTCACTACCTTCCATTGCCTAAATATCACTCTGGATCTATACTTTTGGTCTAACTTTGATCCTCCATCATTGTCATATTTTACTACCATTTTTTCTTGTGAGCTCCCTTTGAGTTCCATTTTTTGTCTGGGTTTTCTACACCATCAAGAGAGATATATTATATATGAAGTGGTGAGGACATACAAGAACCCATCCCATTGAGGGGGATTGGTAACATCTTTCTATGTTCCCTTCCCAGTTGTCAAAAAATACAAAAATTCTTTAAAAAATATTCTTGTCTTGTCTACTGGATGCATCGAGCAACTCTTGATTTTATTTAATGCTTAATGTATTTTACTGCATAGATCTATATTTTGCAGCTTTTATCTTGTTCAACTAACTGTAGATCTAAATAAATTGGTAGCCATCTTTGATGTTCGGGCTCTTTGTTATGCACAGCTAAAGAGTGAAATGTTTTCATACACTTGCGATTAGAATTCATCGTTTTATTCATGGTCGGTGCCACCCAAGCACATGAGTGCCACCCAAGCATGTGACTATATTCGATGTAAACATGCAGTATTTTTAGTTGGTTAACGTAATAAATAAATTAATGCAGGAGTCCTCAAATCGTCTAAAGCCTAAGTTAGTAGTTGTCGGTTTATTTCCATGTAATTTCTTGTTGACTGGAATGAGAGGTGTCAAATTAGACAGTGATCTGGCCATGTAGGCAAATCCAATGTAAAGAGGTTGAAACCTATTAATAGGCACAATATCGAAGAATAGAGGGTGGAATGATGTTAATTACACTACTACTATTTTAAACATTTTTTGTTTAGTAATATACAGTGGTTGTTGGCTCTTTCTTCACTTGAGATTCATCTGATGTTTTCATGAGCACTTGTCCTATGTATCTTGTTATTTTGTATTTAGTAATTTGATGTTTGATTACTTATAATTCATGTACATCATGCTCTAACTTCCTTCAAGCATTAGACTATTGTGTATCTGTGTGTATTTACTTTTCATAAAAACATCTATATGCCTCAGCTTCCACAAGAAGAACCATGTCACTAAGTTTCTTAACGCTGACTCCATAATCCCAATGGTAGTGAATTATATACATCTTTCACCTTCATACAAACATATCTGAAACACTTTTGTCATAGTTAGCCATCTGTGAGCTTATTTACATAATATTATCAATATCTTTGAGAGAGCCCTCTTAGGCTGAAAATGCTAATTTTCAACTAGAAGTTGGTTTGAAAGAGTTACTCTAGGGGATCCGGTGGAGCATCCCATCTATACCAACTTAGTGATAGCATTTTGGTGTGTCTTCCGGGAGTCTGAAGAAATATTTCCCAAAGCTCGTGCTCAAAAATAAATGTTTAACTCTTGGAGGTAGCAGGAGTTCAGAAGCTTTCGAAGTTGCATTCTACCTTGGCAACTCCATTGTTGAATAATTCAAAAATTCATAGCTTCATGGTGACTCCACTGAACTTATGAGGAAATTAGATGTTTCCATTCTTGTTTCGAGGTATGCATGTGTATATTTTTCAGAAATTTATGGTTTCCCAATTTTTTTTCCCAAGGATGCATATTTTTTAAGGAATGGTCCAAAATTTAATGGATAAGGTTTGAGTTTGACCTTGAAGCATATATCAATTTTTTGTGACTTTACTGAGCTTCTTAGAGTCAGACATGAAGATGTTTTCATCTGATTGTTATATGATTCATTTCAAGGGAAATGTAGAAAATGGATTGAAATTTTTCCTATTAGATATATTAATTCATTTGCATATTTTTTGCAAATCTTTTTGGAAACATGGATGGAAAAAACAGAGTTTGTGGCATACTCTCTTTCCATTCAAGGTTTTAAGAAATGGAATGATGATCACACTAATGAGGAAGTGGATGAAAAATTTTCTTCGGCCTTGTCTTCTTATATAAATCCATTTGATTTCAAGTCATAAGATAACATTCAATTTTTGGATAAATTTTCTAAGAACATTGAGAAATACATTGAAGTTTTAGAAGATCAATTCAGTCATATAGTCTTCATATTCAATATAAGTCTTTTGAAAACTTTTTCATGCCAAAATAAAAAGAGAAGGTGGTGCTACCTTTCTCTTTTGATATTGAGGAGGAAATTATTGTTTTTTAAAATGAGTTTGATAGCACACAATTGAAATCCTATGTTGCTAAATAAAGCATATATGAGTTGTCTAAAACTGCAAAATGTCTTGAGAACCACCAAACAAACTATGTCTTCTATGATCCCATAGTTGACTACATGGAAGATTTCTGCATTTCAGCTTTTCAATTATTTTTTCACTATGAAAATCAGACCCATTTTTTGTTTCCTTGGTCATTACAGTATTCATTTTTCATTTGGTTTAATCACAGTCAAGGATTTCAAGTATCGAATCAGCTCATTGACTGGCTTTATTGGAGGTTTCATGTCGCTTGAATCAAGCATGAAGATTGTAGTTGTTAGGGTAGGTAGGAGTGTGTGTGAATAAGCTCAAGTATTCTAAGCATATTTTCAGCATGTATAGATTTAGTCTTTAGCTTGGATTGTAGTTTTTGACAAGGTTGAGCCCAAGTAGAAGGCCATAAGAGCTTGGCGAAGTCTTCATCAATTTCAGAAGGGTTTTGTTTTTCAAGAGAGGCACTGGAATTACAAGTTCTTTTTTGTACCAAAGGGGCACACCATCCCCAGTGGAGACACTATTATCACCAATAAAATTTCATTTTTTAGTTAGGAAGGTCATTTAGCATAGGTTTCATTATCTTTTCAAATTAGTTCATGAAATTGATGAAATTTTGTGAATTGGTCATAATCTTAAGTTTGAAGAGTCCCACATGTCATTCCATCATGGTAAAATCCATATAAATCCATAAAAAATATCCATTCATTGGTTTAAAATTCGTTTTTAGCCACCTTTCTATTTTTTCCTAAGTCCGCAACAAATTCTATGCAAAATAGGTGATTTTTGCTACTAACTCACCTGACAAGTTCGTAGAAAATATGCCAAATTTCTAACTGAATTAGCAACAAATTTATGTTTTTTGCAAACGGTTCAAATATTGATGAGTTGTCACCTTATGAGATAGTAGATATCAAGTTTCCATCACATTTTTTCCTATTTTAAATCAGTATTAAATGTGTGTCATGCATGGTCATCACACCACCTCATCATTTTGTCTCACTTTAACTTTTTCCTTTTTCGTAATTTAAGCCTTCATGCATTCGAGCCTAATCACTTACCTTGTCAATCCCTATTAGTTTCTTCTACCACCTTTTACCTTTTGTGTAATTATAGCTCTAGATGTTGTCATAGGTTAGTTTCCACCATGTGTCAACAAACATCTTGCTGTCTTACACAATTTTGCAGTTGTCAACTTTCAAAGAAGGTGGCATTGTTTTAGAGGAGATGGAAACATATAATAACACTAACAAGGGAGGTTCAGTGGTCAAGTATGAAACTATGGACTTAAAATTGGTAATGGAAGACCCTAGTGTTGCATAGGTCTTCATAAAAGTTGGCTGCATGAGATTTTTTCAGAAGTTACAAGAGGATTTTTGTATTTTTTGACTATTTGAGAAGTCAACTTCAAGAGAATTTTCTGGGAAAATTCTAAGAACCCGAGAGAGGTTATTTTCAAAAAAATATCAAATAAAATTAACCTATTTCACGTTTCTCACAGGTGCTACAAATTTATAGATTCAAATATTTTTTTGAGATCTATTTTCAAAGTGTGTTTTTTTCCAATTTTAGACATGTCTTTCAAATGCAAATTTTGGATAGCTGGAGAAGGTGTTAAAAAACCAAGAGAGGTTTTTCTTCAAAACAAACTCATTTACAAAAACCTCCTCCCATTTTTTAACAGATATCAAGGATTCAGAGATAGGAGATCATTTCTAAGCCCTAATGTTTAGAAAGAAAAAAAACAGCTCCATTTTTATTTGTAGATGAACTTGTTGAAGATGAAAATGCTGCATCTTGAGGAGGGTAAGAGGTATTTTGAACAACGTTTGTCTTATCATGCTTCATATTATTATATTAAACAACCATAGGAAAATTTTGAAAAAGGAAAGCACAATTTTCAAGTTTTCTACCAATCAGGAAAGTTCGTAGTGAATCTTAGGCTTGAATACCAGATTTCACTACGAACTCGATGTAGGTGTCTTTTTGGTATAAATCACAGATATGGTCAAAATCAAGGTGGGTAAAATTTTTTATTTAGCTATTTTGACTTAAAAAACAGTTCCAAATTAACAAAGAGAGCTAACAGGTGGCAGAGATAGGTAAAATCAATTTTCTATAGACTTTCACTACGAACTTGCCTTAACTCCCCTGTTTCTGCAGCAAGAAAGTCACTAGAAAATTTGGCCCAATTTCTGACGGCCAATTCGTCGCTATTCCGACACATAGTCATCGCAAGAGCGATAGTTCGAGGACGGGAAAAACATGGTTTGCCATCCCATCACAATTCTGACGCACTTACAAAGTGTCGCACTATCGACACTTTTTCCGTCGCTTCCAAACAAGTGTCACTCTTCCGACGTTTCCCAAACCGTCGCGCTTCCGACGTTTGTAAACTGTCGCACTTCTGACGAAATGTGGTCCGACGTTTTGAACGTCGCTCTTTCGATGTTTGTAAACTGTCGCAATTCCGACGAAATGTGGTCCGACGTTTATAAAATGTCGCAATTCCAACGAAATCTGGTCCGACGTTTTGGACGTCGCTCTTCCGACGTTTGTAAATTGTCGCAATTCCGATGAAATTTGGTCCGACGTTTTGAATGTCGCTCTTCCGACGTTTGTAAATTGTCGCAATTCCAACGAAATTTGGTCCGACGTTTTGAACGTCGCTCTTCCGACGTTTTTATATTGTCGCTCTTCCGACGTTTTTAAGCTGTCACAATTCCGATGCTTACAAGGCATCGGTATACTGACGGCGGGTTCAATTTAAAAAAAAAATGAAACTTTAAAACAGGACAGTAAATCTCCAATATTTGTTATGAATTGTGGGCGTTCCAATGACCATGAAATATTAATATAATAAACCACCCCAGAGCGCTTCGACTATAAACATGGCTCTGTATTTCAAAAAACAGGTTTAAAATAGAAACAGGGCAACATTTTTTTTTCCAATTGTTATGAACATAATTTGACCGTGAAATATTAATATAATAAACCACCCCGCATCGCTTCGACTATAAACAATCATTTTTTTTTCACAAGAGAAAAAACGTTATTTTGAATATATTATATGAAGTAAAACAGTCCATGAAGTCATTACATTTTCACATCTAAAGATTGGAACCCAAATATCCATCCAGAAAAGTGGAAGTCCCACCCCAGACAATGATAGAAAAATACCCCATGTCACATACAGGGACATGATATAAAACCCAATAATGGTCCACATGGAGATTATCGACAAATCTGAGAAAGCATCCAAATATGCCCGAGGCATCTATAAGAAAGTGAAATAGCAGTATGTAGAATAGTAAAGCAACAGATAGAGTACCGGCGTCCATTGTTCCAAATACAAATTAAAGTACCCAAAATCCTTGAACAGAGAAAAACGCTAATCATGTGAGGAGTGTGATATGTCCAAAATATAAAAAGACCATCAGACCATATCAATAAACCAGCAACATAGACCAGCATCGCTAGTTTGAAGGCAGAGTGATAACCTATCAACACATAAAATAGTATCATAAAGCGGATACAGGAAATGTGCAGAGACATGTACTGTTGATATACGCCTCACACAAAAAGCATCCATGATAGAGAAAAAATATGTATAAACCTAGGGTCGATTTTATGTTCTGGCTCGCTTTTTCCTGGAAATAAAAACCATCTGCAGAAACCCAGGCTCGCTTGTGAGATCAGGCTCGCTTGATTCCAAAATTGGTAACCATCTGTTGCATCCAAGATGTAAGGTTCAGGCTCGCTTGTTTCCATTAGTAGCCCGCCACAACATCCACCCTATTCATAGCAAAAAGGTTCCTGTAGATATACAGAGAAAGAGTATAATACGTAGACCATATAAACATGGCTCTGTATTTCAAAAACAGGTTTAAAATAGAAACAGGGAAACATTTGTTTTTCCAATTGTTATTAACATAATTCGACCGTGAAATATTAATATAATAAACCACCCCGCAGCGCTTCAACTATAAACAATCATATAAACATGACTTTGTATTTCAAAAAACGGGTTTAAAATAGAAACAGGGCAACATTTTTTTTTCTAAGTAAATTTAATCTATTAATAGTGGGAATAAAATTACACCGAAGTTAAAAACATTGCCCAGACTCATGGAAAATTTGTCATCAAAAAATCAAAAAAGAAGACTGCCCTCATACAGGGTGTTAGTGTCAGTCTAGTCATATTGCCATCAGTGATCAAAATTACTCTTTGCATTCGCATATTAGGAGTCCCATAATAATCAATTTCACTATTATGCTAGGTCATGGATTCATTGATGGTAGTAATTTTTTATCAGTTTTCCCTCATGAGGTACTTGTTGATTTTCCTCCCTATGGTCTTTAGTCATTAGTCACTTTCATTCTCAAAATCATATCAGTAGGTCATAGGATGGGTCTCATTAACCTCTAAGGTCTCACCATGGTCAAATTAATGATTCAAGTGTCAATAAAGATCAGCAAAGTCATGAGGAAGTCAATAAATTCAAAATTATAGCACCAGGAGGATCAGAAATATCATTCATTCAGTTTGATGTAATTTTCACCTCAAAGCCATGTTTTGAGGTGAAAATATAATACTTTGCCTTTCAGTCACAATTCAGAAGTTGTATCTCCACAAAGTGATGTCCCTGCCTTTAGAGAAGTTTTCCGCAGCATGTTTAGCACCAAATCATCTTCAAAGAAGATCCATCAGAAAGAGCCTAAAAATAGCTTTCCAACGGTATACTACACTCTCAAAACTGACTTCTGAATTGAATCTTATGCTTAAGTGAATTAAAAGCCCTCTATTCCCTAAGTCTCCCCTATTTCCCCATTTTTCCCTTTAAACTTTTTGTTATTAAAGTTTAATATTCCTTTATAAATCCCTTTCCCCCCCTTCCAATTATAATATCGCATTATAAATCTTTTAAAAATATATATATGCGATTTTATTACCCAACCACTTCCCCTCCATGCCTTTGGACTTTATAATAAAGAACTTCATATTACAAAGTCCTTCCCCTTAAATACTTCCCCGACCATACTCCATAAAATTTATAACAAATTTATATCATATATATATACCCCTCCCCCCCCCGCTGTGTAAACCACTTCCCCACTATGCATATAATAAAACTTTATAATGTAAAGTTTAAAGTTTATTGTTATAAATCACAATCGCAATGTTTTCAAAATCGCAAATCCTTTGATCGCAACATCGCAGATCGCAAAGTTCTTTTGTATGCCCCAATGAGCCAATCGCAAATATCTCTGATGCGATCCACCAATCGCAACTTTCCCCGACCCGATCGCACCCGATCTAATCCCTTCAATGCAATTGATCGCGCCCTCCTCCGATCGCAAGTTTTTCCATCGCAACTCCCGATCGCATCGCAAATTCTGTCCTCCCGATGCGATTACCCTCACTCCCCTCCGATATTGCGATTGTGATTATACCCCGGTCCCACCATTAAAATCCTCTGCAATTCATCATAAAACCCATTTCTCCTTTGTAAAGGTGAAAATTCCGCCGCTTTGTTTATTACAAAGGCTTTCTCCCCATCACATCGCAATATTTGTAATGTACTACCCCGGTCTACCCTTGACTCCGATTGCGATTTATATGCGGGTCCCGCCTCCATCTCCCTTCCTTTTTCCCATTTAAAATTCATTTTACCCTTCAAAAAGCATATAATTTCATTCAGTTATATTTCTACGGCATTTTATTAAAGGTCAGAGAATAAAGAAATAATGGAAAGAAAACAGTCAAAGGCCGAGAACTTAAATTAAAACGAAGATATCTACAACAGCAAAGAAATAGGATTGGATTGCCTATTTTTTCTTCAGTTACGATTCAAAGGGATTTATGCCACAGGTTTCACCTCTTCATTGGTTATCAGCAAATTCAAGTGGCAAAATGTAACGCTGCTCCTTCTTAGGACAGATGGTTGGCTCTTCAGTTTTCGTTTGTTAATGCGATTAAACAATTCACTATTTTCGTCGATCTGTTTTCCCACATTTGTGTTTATTTATTGTATTGTAAATCATTTGTAAAGGGGCTGAGTTCTGGGGTAAAGTGTGGAAGAACATCTCTGCGCTACATTGTACAGTTTGACAGTAATTAATAAGGGATGCAGCTCTGATTGGTGGGATCCATGTGGTATGAGATTTAGCATTTGTTTTCTCCTTTGTTTCATATGTGAATTGTTATTTGTTCCATTCATCCATAAACATTCCCTTTTGAATGCTTTCAAGATACAAAGGTAGAATCCATGTTATATGCTCTGCCTTGGGAAATCATTCATACTCTGTATTTTTCTTCTGTTTTGAAAAGGATCCATTTGTTGTGCCCTTTTCAGCTCCTCATCAGTCTTTCCATCCCATCCTCATTAAATTTTATTTGCTAATTTTCCTGCCTATCTTGCCCCATGAAATACCCTGTGTCCTGATTTAATTCCTGGTTTCAACTGTCCCTTTATATCCCACACATCCCTGAAATTCATTCATTCATTCATTTTATTAACCTTTTTCCCATCATTTTATCTAGCCTAATATCAGTTCATTATTGCTTTATCGAATATCTATTCTACGGAGAGAGCCCTCTCCTGTCCTTGTAGGGCTAGCTACAAGGCTGAGCGTGGTTTAGTTGTTACCCTGATTTTCCTTTTTCAGCCTGAGGTTCAGATTGGGTGCTAACATCTCTAGCGACCATACTAGGGAAGATGTAATTTCAAGATTTTTTGTTTGTTAGTGTTATTTGTTTTATAAACTACAGACAGAGCCTGAAGTTATGCTAGGTAGCCTTTGAAATGCACATTTCTTTGCAAGAGCATAAGTAGATAAATGTTGCTTCAGTCAATCTTCGGTCTAGTTTATGAAATGAACACCTGGTTTCCTCAATAAAATGTAATCAAGTTCAGATCTGATTGTTGATGGTGGACAACGATCAGACATAGGAAGACTGAAATCATTCACCTGGTGACTCCAAACTCAATGTAAAGACTCCACTGGAGCACCGACTCTTAAATGGAAGGATCTTACACAAAGTTCAGGTATCCAAAGTGGAATGGTATTCAGGATCTAATCTGCTTTCTTGTAAATTACTTCTTTTCTTTTCTTGAAGCTGTCCTGAAAGTTTTTCAGAATTTTTTGTATGATAAAGGTGATCAAAATCTTCACTCAACCTATTCAAAAATTGTAAATACTGAGCTTTACTTTGATCCTTGCCTTCATCTTTTTCCCAAATCATATGATGACTCTCTTCAGATTGATCAGCCTAATGAAACCAAAACTAATCTCGTAGCCCTTGTATATACTCCTATGCCTTTTATAGTCCCGAATAGGTATAAACCTCTTGTTTTACCTTCTATTCTCCATGCTTTCCCTACAAATTATTACCTATATTTGCCGAGATTTGATGGTGAATGTAACAATGTCAACGTTGAGCAACATGTGCATAATGTTGAGACTTTCCTAGACCTTTTTGAAGTTTATGAAGAAGATGTTAGTATTATGCGTTTTACTCTTTCTTTGCAAGGAAAAGTCAAGAGTTGGTTCAAAACCCTGCCTGATGCCAGCATCTCAGAATTCCAACAGTTCATCAGATTTTTCCTCGACAGATGGGTGGTTAGACAGAACCCGTTCCTAATTTTAGACGAGTATGCCCAACTGAAAAGACAGTTAGGGGAAACAGTACAACAGTTTTCCGCCAGATTTAATCGAGTCTATTATTCGATACCTGTCAATATAAGACCCCCTCTTGGCTCGGCTCTCTTGCATTACCTGGGCGCTTTTGATCCAGAAATGGAGTTTCAGCTGAGAGAAAGGAACTTAGCAACACTTGAAGAGATGCAGAACAGTGCAGTAGATGTAGAAGCTAATATGTTGATCAGAAGAGCAAAGCTAAAGGAAGAAGAAAATAAGAATGTTGCAGAGCACCTGAAACCTTCAGTGGTAAAGCTTGACCTTTTGGTAAATGCAGTGGAAAATATGGTGTGGAAAATCACTGCCAAGAATGAAATGGATGTTGAAGAAAAAGTGGTTGCTCCAAAACATTTTCCCATTTATAATCCATCTAACAATGACTGTGTTATAGAACATCTTGGAGATGATAAATATCTTGATATGACTTGTATGCTTGATGATATGTTTTATGTTGATGATTTGCCAAAATTCGATCAATACGATGATGATGATTTTTTCCAAACACAAGCTAGTCTTGCAGCACAATCAACTGTTGATTTGTGGGAGGAAGTTCTGTCTCAACAACTTGAAAGCAGTAATAATCCGTTTCATATCACCCAGGACAGTGATGAGGAAAGTCTGGAAAATTGGGAAGTAAGTGAAGGATCTCTGCCTCTTTGCTTCGCTTCAATTCAGTTCATCAAAGAGAGCTTTCATGTAATTAGAAATCAACAATCTCTCAGTCTTAATGTTGAGGTTGAGACAGATAGTGAAATTCTTGAGCAAGTTGTTTATGAGAAATCTTCCCCTGAAACGACTGATGAAATCATATGCGATATGAAATCTTCCCTAATTCCATATTTGCAGCCACCAAACGTAATTGAAGGACAGATTATAGATGAAGGCTTGGAATCTGAAACATATGATTTAATAATGCAAGAAGATTCAGTACCTTTATGTTTCCAAACATTTCAGTTCATAAAGCAGAATCTTCGTAATATCTCAAAAGAAAAAGATGAACATCGTGTAGGATGTCATACAGTTTCAATGGATACATCGCAGCAGTATTTTCAAGTTTTCTATGATCCTATTGCTCATGTGTTGAATGATATTTGCTGTAAAAGTCCTTCTCCATTGGCTAACCATGTGCCAGAAAAGAATGTTGACAATAATTTTATTCGACAGCCGACTTCATTGTCTTGTTCAACAGATGTTTCATTACAAAGCCCATATCAAGGTTTGCAATCATATGAGGAGACTAATGAAGAAGACTTTTGTTTTGTTTGGGATCATCAGTAGAGATTGGTTATTCACAAATTTCAGGATCCTTTTGACAGCCTGCTGCAGTCATCAGAGAAAGATAGCTCAGATGTGAGGAAAATTTTAAGATCAAGGTGTGGAGATTACCTAGACCAGAGCAGTGATGTGTTAATGAAAATAAATAGCTATGTTTATGAATATCCTTTCGCAGTATTCTTGAAGTAATCTAGTCAATTCATGCTTTGTAAGTTTATCAGCATTCAACTTGATTCCAAGTTTCCTTAGGAGTTTCCTTTCAGTTCTTCCCTTTTTCTGCGTATCAGAAAGCACTTGGGGAGAAATCAGATAGCAGCCAGGATGCTTACATGGTTGCATTGGTTGTTCCATTTCACTTTATTAAGTGGTGGATGCAACAATTAGAGTAGGTTTGATGAATAAGCTCAATTATGAGCATTGTTCTAGTTTTCCAGTTGTGTTTTAGTCATGTCTTAAGTCAGTTTGGTATTATTATGGTTTTTCAGTCTTAGCCTTCAGTCAGAGTCAGTATGCATTGTATCTTGTTTCAGTATTTTCGACTCCATTCCCAATGGATAAGGCTACTCGGTCTACGGTGTTCTTGGCACCTCCAAGGAGCTACCATCCCCATTGGAGCCAATGTCAGTGTCAGTCTAGTCATACTTCCATCAGTGATCAAAATTACTCTTTGCATTCGCATATTAGGAGTCCCATAATAATCTATTTCACCATTCCGCTAGGTCATGGATTCATTGATGGTAGTAATTTTTTATTAGTTTTCCCTCATGAGGTACTTGCTGATTTTCCTCCCTATGGTCTTTAGTCATTAGTCACTTTCATTCTCAAAATCATATCAGTAGGTCATAGGATGGGTCTCATTAGCCTCTAAGGTCTCACCATGATCAAATTAATGAGTCAAGTGTTAATAAAGATCAGCAAAGTCATGAGGAAGTCAATAAATTCAAAATTATAGCACCAGGAGGATCAGAAATATCATTCATTCAGTTTGATGTAATTTTCACCTCAAAACCATGTTTTGAGGTGAAAATATAATACTTTGCCTTTCAGTCACAATTCAGAAGTTGTATCTCCACAAAGTGATGTCCCTTCCTTTAGAGAAGTTTTCTTCAGCATGTTCAGCACCAGATCATCTTCAAAGTAGATCCATCAAAAAGAGCCTAGAAATAGCTTTCCAACGGTATACTACACTCTCAAAACTGACTTCTGAATTGAATCTTATGCTTAAGTGAAGTAAAAGCCCTCTATTCCCTAAGTCCCCCCTATTTCCCCATTTTTCCCTTTAAAATTTGTGTTATTAAAGTTTAATATTCCTTTATAAATCCTTTTTCCCCCTTTCCAATTATAATATCACATTATAAATCTTTTAAATATATATATATATATGTATGTGTGTGTGTGTGTGTGTGTGTGCGATTTTATTACCCAACCACTTCCCCTCCATGCCTTTGGACTTTATAATAAAGAAATTCATATTAAAAAGTCCCTCCCCTTAAATACTTCCCCGACCATACTCCATAAACTTTATAACAAAGTCATATCATATATATAAACCCCCCCCCTCGCCGTATAAACCACTTCCCCACTATGCATATAATAAAACTTTATAACGTAAAGTTTAAAGTTTATTGTTATAAATCACAATCGCAATGTTTTCAAAATTGCAAATCCTTTGATCGCACCATCGCAGATCGAAAAGTTCTTTTTTATGCCCTGATGAGCTAATCGCAAATATCTCCGATGCGATCCGCCGATCGCAACTTTCCCCGACCCGATCGCACCCCCGATCTAATCCCTTCGATGCGATAGATTGCGCCCTCCTCTGATCGCAAGTATTTCCATCGCAACTCCTGATCACATCGAAAATTCTGTCCTCCCGATGCGATTACCCCCGCTCCCCTCTGATATTGCGATTGCGATTATACCCCGGTACCACCATTAAAATCCTCCGCCATTCATAATAAAACCCATTTCTCTTTTGTAAAGGTGAAAATTCCACTGCTTTGTTTATTACAAAGGCTTTCTCCCCATCGCATCGCAATATTTGTAATGTACTACCCCGCTCTACCCCTGACTCCGATTACGATTTATATGCGGGTCCCACCTCCATCTCCCTTCCTTTTTCCCATTTAAAATTCATTTTACCCTTCACAAAGCATATAATTTCATCCAGTTCTATTTCTACAGCATTTTATTAAAGGTCAGAGAATAAAGAAATAATGGAAAGCGAACAATCAAAGGCCGAGAGCTTAAATTAAAACGAAGATATCTACAACAACAAAGAAATAGGGTTGGATTTCCTATTTTGTCGTCAGTTATGATTCAAAGGGATTTATGCCACAGGTTTCACCTCTTCATTGGTTATCAGCAAATTCAACTGGCAAAATGTAACGCTTCTCCTTCTTAGGACAGATGGTTGGCTCTTCAGTTTTCGTTTGTTAATGCTGTTAAAAAATTCCCTATTTTCATCGATCTGTTTTCCCATATTTGAGTTTATTTATTGTATTGTAAATAATTTGTAAAGGGGCTGAGTTCTGGGGTAAAGTGTGGAAGAACATCTCTGCGCTACATTGTACAGTTTGACAGGAATTAATAAGGGATGCAGCTATGATTGGTGGGATCCATGTGGTATGAGATTTAGCATTTGTTTTCTCCTTTGTTTCATATGTGAATTGTAATTATGTGTTACATTCATCCATTAACATTCCCTTTTGAATGCTTTCAAGATAGAAAGGTACAATCCATGTTATATGCTATGCCTTGGGAAATCATTCATACTCTGTATTTTTCTTCTGTTTGAAAAGGATCCATTTGCTGTGCCCTTTTTAGCGCCTCATCAGTCTTTCAATCCCATCCTCATTAAATTTTATTTGCTAATTTTCCTACCTATCTTGCCCCATGAAATACCCTGTGTCCTGATTTAATTCCCGGTTTCAACTATCCCTTTATATCCCACACATCCCTGAAATTCATTCATTCATTCATTTTATTAAACCTTTTTCCCATCATTTTATCTAGCCTAATATCAGTTCATTATTTCTTTATCGAATATCTATTCTACGGAGAAACCCTCATCCTTATGGAGCCTAGCTATAAAGAATTTGAGCATGGTTAGTTGTTACCTGATTTCCTTTTTTGCTTTGAGTTGAATTGGTTGCTAGCGAGAACTTTGAGGAAAGCCTTCGAAACGGAAGTAGACATGGCCCCGAGACTTGGTAGAAACGAGGATCAATGATGACCATCATCCCACGTTAGATCGTCGAGAGACAGGGTTTCCACGATAGCCTCATTGGAAGGAAACACTTCTTTCAAAGGATCCAGTGAATCAAAATCACCAAGCCAAGGGGATTGAGATTAGATGTCAAGAGTCACGCTCGAAGGAGAAGAATCAGAGGAAGGAGTGTCTGATGCAGCAATGAGTTCACAATAATAAATTTCAATTGGACTCAACGACATTGAATCTCGGAACGAATCAATCTATTCAGGAGAAGGGATAATGCAGGGGTCATCGGTGTGAGAAATCATGTTGACCTGAATAGTATTTGGTGGTGGAAGAGGGAAAACACCCATGAGGGCAGGATCCTTGAAGAGGCCTAGCCCTATGCTCTTGTAGGTAGTAGGAATCTTATCCACATATGGAACGTTGTTCTCGGAAGAAGAAGTAAAAAAATACAATTGATCAACAGTAATAATTTTTCCTTCGTGCGAGAATTTCAAAACATGAAAGAGAGTGGACGGAACACATAGCATTGCATGAGTCCAACTGCGACCAAGGAGAAGATTATAATTGAGTTTAGCATCAACGACTTCGACCTCGACATTGACTGTCTTCCCTTCTAATGTGATCGGTAAACTAGCGAGAACACTAGGAGGTTTAGACTCTCTTCCATCAAATGCTTCAAGTGCATTGGGTGACGAGGTGAGAGCTGGAGAACCAATGGCTTTCCAACAAGTAGATGACATAACACAAGTAGATGCACCCTCATCCACGACTACCCGATGAATGTTCAAACCATTTATACCAACTTGAATGATGAGCGCAATTTGGTGTGGGAGTCGCGGGACAAAATTCTCTAAATCGAAAGCAAGAAGGCTAGTGTCGGCAAGATCTACCCCACCTAACGCAGATAACAAAGCCTTCCGTTGCGACAGACAACTCTGAAGTACTTCTAACGCAGACATCACGGATGGAGCCTAAGCCAAATCCTCAACAATAGTGCAATGTTGAGCGGCACGGGTGTTAGGATTGTACGAAGACTTACGGAGTACGCTTTTGGAAGGCGGCCGAACAACGGATTCAGCGTTAGGCCGTTCAATATCAAGAGAGCCAGAAACAGGTAGAGGAGGAGAACCATCAATGATCTCCTTCCCCAACGCCTGACGCGAACCACAATAATCTTTCGATTGAGTAGCAATAGAAATGGGTGCAAAACCATTCATCATGAACACTTGTGAACCAGATGGGGCAGAGGACTGAGGGTGCTCAACCATCTGGGTCTGCTGAGGGAAAGGTTCTTTAAGAATGGTCGTAGCTCCTTGGGTGCCTTTGAGCAATCGACTCACTTCAGACCGTCAAGGACAGCCCTTGGTGAAGTGCTCATCATCACAAATAAAACAAGGATACTTTGGTTTGCGTTGAGAACTATCAGCATAACTGGTTTTTGGAGAATCTTGTTTCTGGGTATTGGCTTTGGCCTTACCTTTACCCTTCTTTTTACCTTTGGAAGTGTTATCTGTAGGATTGGCCTAAACAACATTCACTTCTACAGGTTTTCCAAAATTCGAAGTTGACTGAGAAGCTACATTATTGGAAGAAGTAGACTTCTGCTTCCTAGAGTTAGATGAAGGAGACTTCTGAGAAGTCTGCGATACAGAACCAATAATACCATCAACGGATGGAGTCGTTGGCGGTTTAGAAGTTCCAGGTCGAGGAGCATCAGGCAAGATATCATATAATACACCAGACTGAGAGTACATGAGATCAAGGTACTGGGAGTAAGCAATGGCTTGTTCCTCGGTTACACATGCCCCCATAACTATGTCTTTAGCAATCTGATTGACAAAGGAGGTAGTGAACCAATGAGTCAAAAGTTGATCAGGTATCACAAATTTTATCATGCGACGACGATGCAGCCACTCATGAATATGATCCGAGATATGAGTAGCTCAGTCCTATTTCAATGAAGTGAGGAGATGCGTCCCGGTCTCATATCGAATCAGTAATTGAAAATGTGTAAGGAATGTCATGGCTAAAGAATTGAAATCTTGGAAAACTCCACGAGACAACTCAATGTACCACTTTGCAGTGGCACCAATAAGAGTTCATTGGAAAAGATGGAGATGAATAGAATCGTCAACCCAAGAGTTAGAAGAACACCACAAGTGATAAGTCATAACATGCGTTTGGGGGTCTTCACCAGGTTTACCCTCAAAATTAGGACAATCATCAGTAATCTTGGTTAGAACCAAAGGCCAATATGGATTATGATGAAAGGAACATTTGTCAACTTCGACACATCGAGTAATTCCAATGTAGTAAGAAATGATAATTGAGTATTAAAAGTCATCAGAGGTCTTTGATAAGGACCTGTGTGTACATTCCACCCAGTTCGAGCGGCTGTCCCCAAACATTCTGCCCCAAAGGATTCGGATCATAGGGATTAGAAACAAGATAATTCAGTTGATACTGGGGTTGAGGACCAGGATATTGAGTCGAAATAGACCATTGAGGTCCTTGCTGAGTAGCATAAGGATTCTGCTATGGAATGTAAGTATGACTTTGAAGTTGCTGATACACAGGTTGATTTTGAGGGTAAGGAATCTAAGGTGTGCTATATACCGGTTGATTTTGAGGTTGAGGGTAATAAGCGCCCTATGGTTGCGCAGGTTGACCTTGCGGAGCAGGTTGAGCAGGCTGCTAAGCAGGATAAACAGGTAAAACTGGTTGTAGAAACGAAGGAATCTGCTGGTGGGTAGGTTGCAACAGCTACTGAACTGGTTGAATCGGTTGCTGAAAAGGTTGTTGAGGGCCACCATGTTGACCTTATGGGAAAGGTTGGCTTGATGGTTGTGATAGCCCAGGTTGTCCCTGATGACCAAGTTGACCTGGAGAAGGATCGTAGGATTGTCCTAGTTGCACAATATTTGGGCCATACTGAACGTGCAACTGTGATTGAGGTGCAACAGGTTGTCCCTGTGGTGGATAGACTTGCCCCCTAGGACTAAAAGATGATCCTAGTTGATTCAGAGGTTGACCTGAGAGACCAGAGGGTTGTCCATGTTGGACCAAAGGCTGACCTTGCAAATGTTGGCCTTGTGTACCATATGGTTGTCCCTGTGGACCAGAAGCAGGGCCCTGTTGAGCTAAAGGTTGTCCTTGAGAGGGTTGTCCTTGTAAGCTAGAGGGTCGCACAGGCAAAGTAGGTCTAAACTAAGAAACAACTTGATGAGGATCAATAGGAGGCAAATAATCCGGAATACCACGCTCATCATAATAAAGCGGATATGAATAAACATGATTACCAACCGCATCATAGTGATGGAACAGAGGGTGACTAGGAGCTCAAAAAATTGAGAACCACGAGAGGGTGCATTGATGAACAGCTTCTTGATATTTATAAAAAGTAAAGACCTATGGAGCATCACGGGGGTAGATGGAAACCACACTAGAAAGCGAGGTGGCAGCAGTCAAAGACCTAACGTGCAGTGGAATATCGCATCTTCTCTTCAAGCTCAAAGTAAAGCAAGGTGTAGACAAAGCAACACAACAATTGATGGAGTCTAAGCCCAGGACAGGATGCAATAGTAATCGACAGATCTAATGCCAAAGGCGACGGTCCTAACGAAGGGAGGACCGGACTCAACAGGAGGAGTTCTTGTCTTTGGATTGTGCTATGGATGCAACACGGAGACATAATCGACTTGAGACCTATAGCCAGCCGGAAGTGACACCGAAGGTGGAGAAGATTGGATAGAGGCACGAGAGAGATCTTCAGGAAATAGTTGATATTCTCCTGTGGAAACAAGCATTCCTTCACTGCCAACAAGACTGGAGGAATCCATATCTAAGTCTGCCGTAAGATCTTTGAAAAGACTACGGGGACTAGGAGGTACCGCAGCAGCAAAAAAAGGTGATCCAGACGTAAGAGGAGGAAATTATCCTTCTTCCCCAAAACCAGACCAAGCGCTTGAAGGAGGCCAATTGAACTCAATTGGCTCGTCAAGCGGAGATCGAGTAGTAAGGGGTTGGATAGACAGTAGAATCGACTGCGAAAACTCAGCAGACCTAATGGACTGAGGGGTTTCGAAAGAAACGTCCGGAAAAGAACCACCACTAGGAGGCAGTGAAGACGACGAAACTGGAGGTTCTGCCAATTTGACTGTGTATCAAAACAAGAAGGAAAAGGGAGAACCAATCGAAGGTTCCAAGAAAAAGAACCAAGGAAATCAATCAGACCAAGTAACAAACTTTTAATAGTCGTGTAATCGTAAATGATTAATTTTATAACACTGAAACCAAAATCTATTGTTTCATGTTTTAAGAGTCAAGAAATAGACAAAATATGACTCTAGTCACTTTCAATTTGAAACGAGCGTGAAAGGACAAGTGCTTGATGATCTTTTACTTATTTAAAGATTCATGAAAAGATTGAAACGACTACTCAGGTATTCTAAGAAAGAGGGTATACCAGGTTTCTGTGAACTGTCATATACACCTTGGTGATCAAATGAAAGAGAAATGACCAAGGACTTAACGTATGTGCAGGTAGTCTCCCCGAATGCTATGTTCGGTGTATCACGGTTATAAGGAGACAAACTCGGCTTCCTATGGATAAAGGATTGCAACCTAGAGGGGTCTCCCTTTATATATGCGACGGTACTGGGAGCACAAGTCCATACTAGTGATGTCTAAATCCAAAAGGCGAGTGATAGCTACCAAGTTTTAAGACGTCGAAACATGTCTCTAGCCTAGACCACTAGAAATGTTTTGTTAGGTTTCAATGTTGCCTTAGGTTCATTGAGTAAATTTTAAAGTTGATCTTGGATTATGTTTCAATTTCCAGGCCCTATCGAATTTGGAGCTCAACTTCCTAAATGCAAGCTATATGCAAATGAACATCATTTCAATTCGATGAATGCTAGTTATAAGAAGGATAGAAATCTTTCAAACAAGAAAGAAAGGAAAATATGCGAAGAAACTTCTAATGCCCTTAATGCAATCAATCGAAAATGAAATTCCTTCCTAGATTGAAAAAATCTAGTTATGTAAAGGAACGTTTCACTTTCGATGCAACAAAAGAATGCAAAGATAATTTATTTTTTTTCAATGAAATAAAGCACACAACGTACTAATTCAATGGAAAACAAAATAAACACTAGTTTTAGTTTTGTGAATGTAGGGTTTTGAAATTGAATGACTCAACCAAAGAGAAATAGACACAAAAACATCCAAGATAATGGAGAAAACTTTCAATTGAAAAAAAGAGTTTCCCAAAGTGACCCAAACAAGAAAAGTAATTGATGCTCAAATTATTGAAGAAGAAGGACTAATCGAAAAAGTGAAAAGACCGTTCAATCAACAAAACAAAAGCCTGATCAAGAAAAACTCAGTCTAATGACCCGAAACGAGACTGGCAACAATCAAAGAGACTTGTTCTCGAACAGAAGGCTCGATGTGCAAGAACACTTAGAAACCCTAAGGTCTTAAATGACACTGACAATAAAATGGACAAACGACTGAAGGAAACGAGTCTACAGTAGTCAACACAGTCTCAAAGGCTTAATCACACTCAAAAATAACCCAGAAGCAAGAAAAAATGACCAAAACACTCATTAAGGAGGTCAAACCAAAACCCACATGGGTTGGCGTGACTGTAAGGCTGTAATCCGTGCCATACAGAGGTTGGCACGAGTGCTAAAAGAGCAACCTGCACCAATCGGCGCGACTGTCTAGAAAAAAACCACTCCAAGTTGGATACCTATGGGAAAAAGAGGAAAACCCATAACCTAATGAGCAGAGGTCAACCTTGACACTCTGGAGCTGAACAGAGGATGGAAACTCAACAAACAAACCAGAAAAAGACAGGTAACTAAACCAATAATCGAAACTGATGCAACAGGATGAAACGAAAAACTCACACTGATCCCTAGTGGAGTCACCATTTTGTTATGAAGGTAAATCATCTCTACAGACAAAGACGATCCCTCTAGCCCTAGGGTGGGTCTAGTAAAAAAAGGACACACTAAAGTGTTGCTTCCTAGTTAATGAATGAACAAAAGACACAGTAGATTGACCTACCTTGAATCCAAAGCTGTCGTCGTTACAGAAAGAGTAGTGGCCTCTCGCTCTTGCCTTGGCAAATCACAATCCATTCGTTGTTACGTGCAGATACCTGCACATAGGACAAAGAACAAGAACAACATACGATAGAATAGTTTCACTCATAAATATTAGCCAGTCAATTAGGGCTAAACATATTGCATCAAATAAACATCATAACACAATAGTGGAACCAAACAGTAGTCAAGTATATAAACGAATAGAAGGAAGAGTACAACTGATGCTTTGACGTCACAGTCTCCTCCAGCAGGGTTCAGGCGAAGCGCGTCTCAAATGTTGGTTAGGGAATTCAGACAGGATGAAGGCATGGACTCAAGCTCTCTTAGAAGTCATCGACTCAAGCTTCCTCAACGTAATTCCTTCTTATTCTATCTTCTCTAGCAGCTCAGCTATAGCATGTATAATTCTCCCAGTTCATCTAGCTTCTACTAAAAGAGATAGTTTATTTTATAGAGGAAAAGGAGGAGGTTGGGATCCCTACAAAGGTGGGAGGGAGTCCTATCCTTCATGGGAGTTCCAAGGGAGTTGGAAACTACTAACTAAAGGAAGGAGTCCATGGTTGTTTCAGTTCAAACACTCCCAGTGACTCATCCTCGAGGTGGTTGGAATAGAACCTCCGCCTCTATTTTTTTTTTAAATTCCATAAAAATCTTGGTGCGGGTGTCTAACTAGCACAGAGCGGCAACTGGCATGGGAATAGTGTTAAATTTCTCTGTCTGCGCGAGGGTGTAATTGGCTACTCGCGCCAAGGAAAAAATAGGGATTTTTACAGCTTTGCTCAAGGAATTTTCAACAAGAAGAATGTTGCTTTTATCCAAAGGGATGCAAGGATGGTATTTGCAAAGCATGACACTACTTATTGGTCACAAAAATGACCCTCCAATGTTCGATTTGGGGATTGTAGGGATAGTGAAAAAATGTTGTGTAACAACCCTTCACACTGAGTTTTGGACGAAGTTCAGAAGTAATCATAACTATCTCTATCCCAATTGGCTTATGTTGTGTAACCTTTGATATTGGGTTTAATATCAATTGGGTTGACTATCGAAAAAAAATTTATTTAACTTCTTGATATCCTAAAGTCTTTTTCTTTCCAAGTGTGTTGTCCTTTATCTTTGCTTTCCAGGAGTGTGTTGTTTGTTACTATATATATATATATATATATATATATATGTACCTGTGATGTGTTCCTCCACTCACTATGGAGGAATATGTGAGTGAACCAGATTCCCCCTCTGCTTAAGATATTCCATATCCAGTTTTAGACCCTGAGTTATACCTTACTCGCTTGGATTCTCTCTTACCAGAGGATCCTTTTACCAAAGGTTTTATAACTCACTATAATCCTCCCCTAACTGACCCTCTTGGGACCATATTGATTCAGGTTTCTCCTTTTCCTTCCATGTGTTCTTTAGTTTCTCCTCTAAAATTCATGATGAATGTTAGTGAATCCCGGTCTTTTGTGGACACATTTTCTCCACCTCTACTCGGTCACCCTCTAGATCCACCTAAACCATGTCCCACACCTATTTTTGGTTATCCCACTATACATCCTATGGTGAATCTAGGAACACCAGTTACACCCACTTTGAGTGGTGGTCAATAATTCATTGTCTCCACCGCCCCAACTCCTTTCATGTTGGCTCCTGGTCCCTTGACCCTCACCCCATTGGGTGTTCCAAGATCAACAATCTTCAACAACCCTTCTATCTGAAATCTATTACTTAGTTCAACTCCCCCTCCATTATAGAGTGGGAGAAATGTTTCTAGCACTTATATGATTGTTGGGGGCATTCCTACCCCCATGCAACCTTCAGTACAGCTATGTCCTTCTTTGATTAATGTTTTTCTTGCTGGTGGTTATGTTGTTGGTGATGATCCTATAACCATTCCATCATATGTGGATATTGGTGTTTCATTTCCCATACATATTGTATTTCCTTGGGGCTTCCAAAATCAACCCCCATTACTTACTGGGGGAAACTAGTTTGTTCGTAACTTTCCTTAGGCTAGGGGTATGCCTCATGGACCATCTATATATTTGAACCATCAAGGAAATTACTATCCTTCACAACCTCTATGCCCTACTAGAAACACATTGATGGGAGGACCTCCTAGTCCCTCTAGTCAACTAGCTCTTCCATGGTTTAATGCAACGCCACCTATTCCATTGCCATTCTTGGTTAATCTTAATGTATTGAATCTCTACAAGTTGACAAATGATCCCATCAACCATAACTTGCTTTGGCCTCCAGTCCCACATAATGTTTTTGCAGATATTCCTAATTTTTAGAGCAAATAGGGAGACAATTCAGCTACACATGTCACCACTTGCCATATTTGGTGTGTATCTAACTCAATGATCAATGATAATATCTGGTTTCAACTCTTCCCATGAAACCTAACTATAAATAGATCCAAATGGTTTATTGAACTACCTCATGCTTCTATCAATAACTTCAATACCCTCACTATAAAAATTTTAAAGTACTTCTAGCTGTCAATCTGTTATGAAACTGGAACCAAACTCTTGACTGTTTTGCGCTATAACATTTCCACCCACATATTTTATCACATCCATGAATGGATGGAGGCAGAGGTTAGTAAAGGCCACTATTCTGTATTACCTAATAGCTAATTGGTTTCTAATTCTCTCTTACTCCTATTTTGAAGGATATTTCCTTGTCTAGAGTCATTACTAATGACCAAGTCATTCATCATTACCAACACTTTTATCTCATGTATTTGCAGTCGGGTACACTTTATGACCTTATCCCTAATGCTCCTAATACTTATATACTTCCATTACACAACAACCTAGTCCTCATGTTGACGGTCTCGTTATTGAATTTCCTCTGTGAAAATTGTTAAATAATCAAGTAGATGAACTACCCAGTTATCTATTGTTGCTACCCCCGCTTCAACAACACCTTCTCACACTACTTATCCTTCATCCACTATGATTAACTATGTGTAGTCTACATAACAACCTGGAAAAAATAAAAAGAAAAATGAGAAAAATACCTCTCCTTCTGAGGAACAAACACCTGCTTAGAACACTCAAACCCACGAAGCCACTACTACTGCTATATATGACACACAAAAAGAGAATAATGTGAAGTTTCCTTAAAATATTTTCTCTAAAGACCATTTGACCTATAAATTACCTCATATTCAAGAGTGCATTGATTTCCTTGCACAAAATGACACTCCTTATACTCCTTCCATCCTAAATAACCCTTTCCCTGCCCAATGACAACAACAACACCAACATATGGTTGGGAATCTACCTCCACTCACGTAGAGGGGAACTGGAGGTTCCCATCCCCTCCTCCTAGAGAAGAATCCTCTACATATCCGTAAATTTATGTGGATATTCTAATTGAAATTTCATCACAACAGATCTGATAATATTATATTAGAAACATGAAATTATACACTATTACAGTTTTATTAAATGACTAGATATGTAGATTTTACTGTAATTAGTGAATGCATGTGAATGGAAATTCATGCAAAAAATAAAGAACAACAAAATAAAAATCTCACACACACATAAGACACGTGATATTCTTTGTGAAACCCTTTCAGGAGAAAACTCAACTGGAAGGTGAGGTTTCTTTGTTCTCTTTCTCTGTCTAGAAATATGGTTGCATGTAGAAATAAATATGGCATGTGGCTTGTGGGCTGCTATAGTGCATAAATCCTCTCTGTTTTCTCTACCTCCTATCCCTCGTGGATATTTTTTCTTACCTATGGAACAAATTCACTCGAAAGAATGGAATGCATCTTCCTTCTAGTGGCTTGGTTATAACACAACCCAATAGCCTACTATTGGTTAAGTTTGACTACATCAACTCTTAATTAGAGTTAAAATATAGAATTCTAGATTATTTTACACCATAATCACGTGGCTAGCCTCTTTTTCCATGAATAATGGAGGCTGACATGGCATCCTCCCCAACTATAGGTGTGAAAACAAGAAGGTCGACTTCTGAGTGGCATAAATTTTGCATATGGACTCTAATTGACATGCTTCTTGTGTCGTTGGAAATATCTATGTGTGTATAATAACATGAAAAGGTGTTTCAATAAAGTGGAAAAGTTTTATCCAAAAAAATTCGTTTGATGCCTCAAAATTCTCTTGGAAGGTTTCAGACCCCATTTTTCCAAAGCGTTGAAAAATTATATAATGATCGAATCGGGATAATCTACTCTCTATTCCCTTTAATATACAGTTTTTTTACAAATGCTAGCCAAAAACTATGGAAACCATGTCCCAGACACTTTGGATACACCGTCGACCTCTACTTCACCTTTGCATAATAATATTCACATTGAGAGGCCTATTTTCGAACTAAACACAACCTTGCTGACCATGTTACCCAAATCTCGCACAAGCCCCTTGTGTTATGTCAACCATTGAAGTCTTACACAATTGTCCAATGCAACGTAAGGATTTACTCTCAGCTAAAAGTGGGGTTGACCCATTGGATTCCAATCTAGTTGTCTTTGACATGGAAAATATTACACCATTCCTCTCACACAAAATTTCTTGTCAAGTGCACGCTCGTGCAAGAGGCAACGACATCCACTGTACTATCATTGATGAAGGAGCATCCACTTGTGTGATGGCTACTTCTTCTTTGGTCACCCTAGGTTTTCCTACACATACTTCATCATTGAATTAACTGAAATATTTTGATGGCCATACTTTCATCCCTAAGGGGTATCTCGTTTATTTTCCCATTACTCTTGCGGGGAAGGCTATCATGGTCGATATCAAATTTATTGATCATTCACTTGATTATAACCTTTTTTGGGGGCGTAGTCTTACTTATGCCATGAAAGTGATTGTCTCATCTTTTTTATGACTCATTTATTTTTCTCACCCAGGAAAAATTATGACTCTGGACTAACTGCCTTTCTACACCCCAAACTTTCAACTATAAAACCCTAGCAACGTTACTTTAGTGGGTGGTACTCTTGAAATTTTTGTTAGTATTTATACCATCTTCTTGAAGGGCTCTGTGCTTCCAGGGTGTTTCCCTCTACCACCACCCAAGCCTATGATATTTTATGTAGTCTCTACTATACTTGTTGGCCCCATGGATCCATGGATCCTCCCATCCCCTTCCACCATTAAATTGTTTGGAGAACAAATGTCGTTGTTACCAATAGAACTACCTTATCAAGCTATTCAATCTACATCTGACTCTCCATATTCCTCAACTGAGGTCCATGGTACTGTGAACCCTTCCATTGCAAATCCCCCTATTTATCTTCCCGTCATTGTTTTTCCCTCTTATGAGGATATTATGGATATCATGTCTCTAGCAAAGCGGCCTTGGGATGAGTTCCACGATTGTGTTTCCGTCTCTTTTCCATTTGAACTAAATGTGAACCCTTTACAAATCATATCACTTAATCAACCTAATATTTTTCCTTCCTTTGTGAAAACCGTTCAATAGTTAGACTCAAAAGGAAACTTAGGAAATCTATCCAAAACATTACTTATCAATATTTCGATCAAAACGGGTGTCGTGAAAAATATTCAAATTGGAGCTAAATGCACTCTCGAGGAGATTGACAATTTCACTGCTCTATTTAAGGAATTTCACAACTTTTTTTCTTGGTCTTATAAAGTGATGCCTCATATTTACCCATCCATAGTTTAACATGAGATCTAACACAAGCATTATTTTTATGGTCTTTTTCTCACTCGTAAAATTGAAAAAACCTTGAGTTTACTTCTTTGGGCTCGTAAAACTCCCACAAAAAATGTTGAGGCATCCCTTTTCTATTTTTTCTCACTTGAAAATCTGAAAAAAGGTACCTCTATTTTTCTTCGTCTGAATCATACAAAAATTTACGAAGAATATTGAGTTTACTTTGCTCTCCCTCGTACTTGTAACAAAATGAGGTGAATTTCTATTGAGCATAGGTTTATCTCTTTATCTAGACTCAATGGACTAACTACAAAAAATGAATTATGTCAGGTATACTATTATATATTTTTCGCTTTTGGTCATCAACCATGCCAAATATTCCTCCTCTAGTCTTATTTAAGCTCTTTTTAGACTCTCTAAATGTGAAAATATTTTCAATTTTACCCTTTTTGGACTCATAAAACCTAAGCAGAATGAGAAAATTTTGGAAGAAAGAATAGTCATTTATATCTATATTAGTCAGAATTTTTATGGTAGTATTTTTTTACTATCCCTTGAACATGGCACTCGTCCATCATATTCACCCTTTTTCAAATCTCAACTTCTCTTTGAACCCTACCATCTTATGAGTCTTACCTTGATATCCTAATATATCTACATCCTTGTAGCGTACTCTTTCTGGTGTTCCTTTCATTTTTCAAGGGATTGGCTACTCATTATTAGCCTTACAAACCAATTTTTCTTTCATATGTCCATTTGTCCTGAGTCAGTGCACCTTATTGTTTCGAATCACTTCAAAATAAATCACTTATTATCGTTTCATGTCGATTGATGTGGGACTCATCATCTCCCTCCTTCAACAAACCATTTCCTATCAACTTCAACACATTATCTACGAAGTGGATTGAGAAACATCACAATACCTTGGATCTTGCAGTCATCAGTTGAATTTTTTCTGTGTGTTTGATCGAAGTTTTTCATTATTGACTCTCAATTGAGCGACTCTATGAGTGTTAGAATTCAACTCATTTATTCACACTTGCTAGATTGTATTAGGAATCTTGGAGACCATCATCCTTATCAGTGGCACTCCTCGCATATGTTAACAATTTTCATTATTGATTGGTAATTAGATGAATTCTCACATGTTCGAATTTAGCTCATCCATTCACATGTGCAGAATTGTGCCATTATGGGATGATGACGAAGACCATGGGAAGAGGCTTACATCACTTAGCCTTGTTTCCTCTCCCAAGATATGTATTTTTTTCTGGAGATAGCTTATATCACAATGACTACACTGTGAAATAGATCCACACTATACTTGTTGGTGGAAATGATCTATCATTTTCTACATGGATCCATAGTGTATTATTATGCTTTGCCTACTGAGCATGGGAATGCCCGACTCGGGACATGATTTATATGTGACATGTTTGATGTTGTTTGCAAACCTCCTTTCATTCCAACACTATTATTACTCTCTCTTCTTTATTGTTTTATAAAGTATTTCAACCATTGCTTTCTTCTCTGACCTCACACTTTAGGGGGCATATGTTATCACTAAAAATACCTCCTTATTATTTTAGAGGATATCATTTTTCTTTTGGATTATGTTAACCTCCTTATGGAGCACATTTAAGACTATAACACACCCTTAGTACTAAGCAAAGTGTGCTATAATGTTGGTCACCAATTATGCAACCTATGTTACCCTAGTTTGTAACGCTTTGCTTCTTCATCTAGCCCACTTTACCAATATCTCACCCAATCATGAGAAAAAATATTGAGTTAAATCATTGTATCACTCTCGTTCACATGAGGAAACCCTTGCACAGTGGAATTTGATCGCCTTGGCCTCATATATAGTTTTTTCCTATTCAAATAAAGCACTATAAAGTGGCTTAAATAATTTCAAATAAGGAAACATCAACCACTCCAAAAAAAAACCCAATTTGCATAGGAGAGAAACTAATAGTCGTCACTGCCTCTATTTTCCTATAAATCAAGAGCTTGGCCATTGAGAGGGGGATGGAATTCAGAGCATTTTTACGATGTCAAGATCATCATTGAGAGAGATTATTGGAGCTAGGAGCCAGAGGAGGTCATGCTACAACTTCAACACTTGGTTATAAACTTCCTTTGTCTCATTAATATATAAATCAGTTATTCTCCCTTCCACACTATTTTTCAATGTCATTTTATTGTGCTTAACAAATGACTATTTGGAAGATTGGATTATAATGGTTTATTCTATAATTTTTGGTTGTTTATTCACTAAGATTTTTATTGATAAAAATATTATGCTATGAAAGGTTCAATTTGTTTTCATTTATATGTAGGATAAGCCTTTGGAGCTAGCTAGGAGAACTTCCTAGCTACATTGACAATGCCAACTCATCCACACATAAAGATAAGTAGGTTCTTCCTTAGAATTAATTTGATAATATTTCCTTATTAATTGCATTGTTGAATGGGTCTTGTCTTGGGATGGTCAATCCCTTATCCTATTTGTCTTAGGTTTCCGAGAAAAATTGAGAGGGTGGTTGTTTGTTCATTTGAGCATTATTCCATGCAACAATGAGCACAGTGGAAGAAAGGAATACAATTAAGTAATATGTGAATGACGAGCATGAAGGATATGATGTAAACTCTGATGGTTATGGTTATATGGGTTTTAAAGTCTATTGATTACTGCAAGTTTAAAAACTTTAGCTAATTTGAATGAAGAGGTTGCTAGATGAAATGAAGCAACATTATAACAAATAAATTTTCTAATTAATGATGTCTATAACAACAATTAGAATCATGTTGATTTAATAAGGGGAGCAGAGTGTAGAAAAAACACATTAACAAGGGGATACAAGTGAATATCATTAAGGTAGGTATATGTATGGTTTGTTGGCGACATAAGACAACTAACAAATAGGAATATTCACTAAGGTTTATAATTGTCATCTTTGATTTCTACGGTATATTGCATCCATGATTTCTTGGCCTTGGTGACAATTGGACCTATTGATCCAAGTACATATTATTATATTATTGTTAAAAATATATCAATTTATGTGTATGGTATGAGGTTGTACCCCTAACAAAGAGGTGATATGTTTTCTATGTCAATATGTTGATCCACTAACAAACTACATTCAACTTCACCATGGTTATAATTAGCCTTGGGTGAAATCTTATAATTTTTAATTAAATGATTTAGTTTCGCTTAATGTTGTTCAATGAGATTAGCATGAACATTCAAGGTCACTATCATTTCACCTTCGACATGTATTAAATCTACTCATAAAATATCATTTAACTTTTGTGATTTCTATGTATTTCTTTGTGTGTGATAACAACATTTCCATGGAATTTTTCTCCAACATAACACAAGTGTGAAGCAATTCATCACTAAACCTATATTTGTTGCATATTAAATAAGTTTTAAAGCAATGTTTTCCAACCAAATAATCCATAAGAAGTTCAAACATTCCCAAGAAGAGGAAAAATGAGAAAGGAAAACATAACCCTTTTTATACTCTCGCGAATCTTATCATTCAATAAAGGCTCGAGCATTAGCCATGTTATAGACAATGCATTTGTGGTGGTTGAGTTAATCCACACTTGTAGGGTTCTAGAGATTCAATAAACTACTTACATATAAAACACTAAATAAGATTGCATGAAACCTAGCTACCTTTATTCCACTAGTTTAAGGAAATTTTGGGGCTAATATTTGCAAGTGGGATAATTTTTCATGCTTTCTAAAAAAACAAATCATTTTTTTCTTTTTTCCTAAAAAAATAGCCCAAATTTTATAATATAAAATTATTTTATGTTAAAATCACCTTATAAACTATATAAATCACATTAGAAATTTAAACAAATTTACAAAAATATAAACAAACACAATTTGTATATTGAATATTAGTAAGATTGTTAAGGTTTCTAAATTATTCCATAAATTTTTATCATTAAAATTTTAAGTACACTAAATTTATTACTTATAATTTAAAAAATTCTAGCACCATGTTCAAAGTATGCAACAATAGTTTCCTTAAAAACAAATGCAGCTAAAATACTTCCGCTAACACAATCTTAAAAATAATACATAAATTATTTTGCATAAAAGAAATCCTTAAAATCATTAAAGGTTTTTAAAATGTGAGAATTTATTTTTAATTTCAAAAATACAAATTATAATATAATTATATCAATTTTATTTAAACTCGAAATTGAACATTTAAACTCCACAAGATCGGTATGACCATGATTGGAATTTGAAAGTAGAGAATGGGCGTTCATGGGAATTTGCAGAGTTGGCAGGCAAAAGGTGAAAGAATACTATGGAAATCACATTAAAAAAATAAGTGGCATAAAATAAAGCAGGATTCTACAAGTCCCGGAATCCAAACTGAATACCCTCAAATGCAAACAAACAGTCAACCATCAGCAACATGTTAAAAGAAAAGGAAGGTACAAAAAATCCAAATGAAAAGATGTTTGATTTGTTTCTTTCTAACAAGCAAATCCCGTGTACAGAGAACCAGGTCCGGAATCCTGATACTTCAATAATATCCTCGTGCAGCAGCTTTATATGCATTTTAAATTTTCGTGAAATGCTAAACTCGCATATGGGCCTTTAGCTAACAACGTGTTTGCTCATGTTTTATTAAACAGACTGGTAACATATGTGAGGTCTTGGCCAAGAAAATCTAAATGAGAACTATGTACAGAAATGAGAATTAAAAGATTGCAGTTTGGGAAATAAATGCCATTACTTGAGATCTTAAATAAACAAGAAAGCTAGCATATTCTAGATGGTTAATTTTTAATCTTTATAGGCAGGCATAGACAGATTCATGAGGCTGTTCATATCTTATAAATAATTTGAATTCTTGTTTGGTAGAAAGATTCATGAGACAGAAGGGTAGCCGAGGAGGGGTTTGGACAATCAAGAAAAAAAGAATATTATGTGGTGATCAAATTGGATAAACATGCATATAATAGGGTGATCACGATGATTCATCAAGAGGTTGAACTTCATTTTCAGCTATGTAGCTTTGGTCAATTTTGCAATATGCCAAGGAGAAAGGGGGGTCTTTCATTTCCCTGCACTTTCTTATTGTAATTGGAGGATTGCATAGATTTATCTTTACTCTTTCTCATCTTAATTGGGGGACTACATAGAATTATTTTGAAAAGTCAGAGAAACAATGAGTTTCAAAAGCATTAAGATAGGAGATGAAATTTACTTATCACTCTTTTTGTTGTTGGCATTAGCTCTCCATTATTACTTTGATGACAATTATTGTTTTAATTATTCCAACAAAATTGTTTTAATTATTCCAACAATTTATTTATAGGAGAAGGCTTTGAGGAGTTGTATTAATGGTTGAGTAAAGTGTGTGAGAGGAGAAGAGTGTGTATGGTGTGAGGGATATTATGAAAAAAACTTAAAGCAGTTTGCAGAAGTTGTAGAAGGTAGCAGAAGCGTGTTTTAGCCAGCATCTTATCTAGAGAGTGAGGAGATGGAGTAAGGAATGATTGAATATCATTTAGTGTATGGTTGTTGCTAATGTATTCATCAGATTATTGTTTATATGCAGTGTTTATATTTGGATATATTTTATATATTGCAAAGAGGATTGATGTGTTGTCGTTGCGCGGCATTGAGTTGTGTAGTTCTCTGTGAAGTCCAGTTTGAAAATGAATGAAAGCGTGGGTTTGAGAGTTTGAGGATGGCACCTCTGTTCAGTAGTGGCTAAACAAGAAAGGGGTAGTTGTTTGTTATGAAACTATCTCACAAAAAAGTTTTAAATAGATCAATGACTTAAAGATTAGCGGCTTCGAGGAGGAAACCTCCTTCACATTACATAAATGAAAAATTATTGGATGATGCAAGTGACAAGATATCCTTGCTATATGTAGGAGCCTAAGGGGTCACAATATAATTAGAGCCTACTTAACAATAATAATGTAAGGACACAATTCAATAACAAAAGTGGGCTTCTATGGGGTATAACAATAATAATATGGGGGCTACATGGGCACAGCAATAACAATAGGGGGCTACACTAACAATAACAACAAAGGGGTTACACTAGTATTATGGAGACCTGAAATCCCCCTCTCATTCAAAAAAGTGTTACTCCTTAAAAAATGTGTTTTCCTCAATGCTTGAGTAGTTTTGGATGCTTCTGTATAAAATTCTCATCCTCCCATGTGGAATATTCAACAGGTAAGTTCTTCCACTTAATGAGATACTCTAAAATTGATCGATTTTGTAGTTGTCGGGTTCTTATTTTCGTGACTGTTGCAGGCTCCAATATGATTTTTCCTTCTTCGTCAAGTTTTGGAAATATTGTTTGAAGTGGGAACTTGTCGCCTATAACTTTTTTAAGCATGAAATATGGTAAACTATGTGTACTCGAGAAGATGTAGGCAACTCCAATTTATATGCCATACTACCAATATTTTGCAACACCTTGTAAGGACCATAGTACATGGGTGATAATTTATTATCCTTCTTAGCTTGCTTCAGGGACATCTATTTGTATGGTTGTAGCCGTAAAAATACATAGTCGCCTACATCAAAACTTCTTTCACTGCAATGTTGATTGGCATGTTGTTTCATTCAATTATGCGTTAGAGTGAGGTTATCCTTTAAGAGTTGTAAAAAAATTTGTTGATGCTTGATGTGATCTTCCACTGCTTAAACCTTATAATTTTCCCTTAAAGATGATGTGATGGATGGTGGATGATATCATAAAGTGCCATAAATGGGGTCATTTTTTTTGTAGCATGGAAGGAAGTTTTATACCACCATTCAGCCATAGGTAACCACTTGACCCATTGTGTTTGTTTATCAGATACAAAGAAACAAATATATCCTTCCAAACATGTGTTCACCATATCTAAAAGTTTTCTCATCAGATTAAGGATGATAAGATGAGCTATGAGCTAATTTAGTACCCAAACAAGAAAATAATTTTGTCCAAAAATTTCCAATGAAAATGGGATCTCTATCGCTTACAATAATCTTTGGGTTTCCATGTATCTTTTGAATTGTTTCCATAAATGCAATAGCAACTGTATTGGATTTAAATGGATGAGATAATGCACAAAAGTGTGCATACTTGGTAAGTATACCCACTACCACCATGATGACACTCTTTCCTTCAGACTTGGATAAGTTTGTGATAAAATCCATTGATACCTCCTTCCAACATTGAATTGGAATGGCTAAATGTTATAACAGACCTGGGGTCTTAATTGTCTCAACTTTATTTCATTGGAAAACCAAAAATTCCGCCACAAAATTCTGAATATCATATTTAATGCCATCCCAAAAAAATTCCTTCTTGACACTGTGGTAAGTTTTTAAAAATCATGATTTCCCTCCTAAGGGGGAGGTGTGCAATTCTAAAATAATCTTTTGTTTGAGTTTAGAATTATTATAGAGATATAAGTGATCTATGTACCATAATGAATCATTTTTCCAAATAAATGTACCATATTTATTGGGATCTTGCTACAAATTTTGTATGAATATCCACACCTCTTCTTCATTCTTCCATTCATCCCTTGCTTCAGTTATCCAATCAGGTTGGATAATATAAATGGAAGAGAGAAATTCTTCCACATCCTCATCCTTTCTTGAGAGTGCATCTGCAATAACATTTTGCTTCCCTTTGTGTAGATGATTTCAAAGTCATAACCCAACATCTTGGTGACCCATTTTGTTTATCTTCTGAAGATAAATCTTTTTTCTAAAAAGTGCTTAAGACTATCGTGATATGTTTTTACCTTTAAGTGTCTTCCCATTAGGTTAGGTCACCATTTCTTTAGTGCATGTGGTGTTTCCAACATTTCCTTCTCATAAATAGGATTGTTTAAATACTTTCCCTTGATTATACGACTTTCAAAAGTAATGGTTCTTCCTTCTTGCATTAAAAAAACACCAATTCCATTTCCTCAGGCATCATATTCCATAATAAAGGTTTTTGTGAAATTTGGTGTAGCTAAGACCAGTGCTTGGCACATTGCCTCTTTAAGATGTTTGAAGGCCTTAGTTGCTTCTAGAGTCCAAGAAAATGCATCTTTCTTCAGTAATGTTGTTTGAGGCACTTTTGCTCTCATAACTCTTAACAAACTTGCGATAATACCATGTCAATCCGAGAAATTCTCGAAGATGATTTAGGGTTGTGGGGATTTTTCATTTCTTAATGGATTTAATTTTGTTAGGTCTACCTTAACACCCTCATGAGATGAAATATGACCCAAATATTACACCTCTGGTACTCCAAAGAATCATTTGGAGGTTTTTTCATATAATTATTTCTCCTCCAATAGTTTTAGTACCATGTCAACATGTTGAACATGATCCTTCCAAGACTTGTTGTAGATTAGTATATAATCAAAAAATACTAACACAAATTTTCTAAGGAAGGGTTTGAAAATGGAATTCATCAAACCTTGAAATGTGGAAGGTGCATTAATAAGGCCAAAAGGCATGACAAAAAATTCATAATGACCTTCATGAGTTCTGAATGTTTTTTTTTTCGAAATTTCTTCAGTCTTCATTCTAATTTGATGATATCTTGAACAAAGATCCAACTTGATCAAGTAAATTGTTCCATGTAATTCATCCAACAATTCATCAATGACAGGAATGGGAATTTTACCTTTAATAGTGAGCTTTTTGAGCTCCCTATAATCCAGACACATATTCCATGATCCATATTTATTATGCACCAATACTACTGGAGCAGAGAAAGAACTTTGACTAGGTTGAATTATACTGACCTCTAGCATTTCTGCAACTATACATTCAATTTCACTCTTTTTGGAATAGGGATATTTGTAAGTCTTGATGTTCGAAGGAACACTTCCTGGAATAAAGTGAATAGCATGATCATAATCATGAATAGGTGGGAGGTCTTTGGGAGTCTCAAATACCTTGGAATGATTGTCCAAGGCTTTTTGGAGATATAGATAAATAGATGATTTCAATGTTTGAACCTCTAGTGACCATAATTGTGCAATTATTCCATGTTCCTATTTCTTCAAAAGCATTGTCATGCCATTAGAGCTAATTATCTTCCCTGGTTTCCCTATGTTACCCCTTAATTCAATTTCCTTTCCTTGCCAAAAAATGTCATGAAAATTTCTTGAAAATTAAAATCTATCGTCCCCAATGATTTTAACCATTGGACTCCTAGTACAACATCAACACCACCCATTGGAATGGAAAGCATTGAAATATTCAATATGTATTCACCCATTGTTAGTTTCATATTATGGAACTATACAAAACAATTTATAGTTCCTCAGTTTGCAAAAATCACTTCACACTCTCGTGCTCGATATAAAAATCAATTTAATTCCTTAAATGAATGAAATTATGGGTACTACACGAATCAATCAACACTATTACCTTTTTCTTCTTGATATATATGTTTGTCTTGAGAGTTTGAGGAGTGGTAATTCCCACCAATGCATTACAAGATATGGTCGGATTAATTTATTCATTCTCTGGAGTTGGTTCCCTGGTATATATATTCTTCTTTTTATGTTTCTTGTTCAGTTTCTTCCTCCTCTTCACAATCTATGCAAAATAATTTATTCTTAGCACACTTATGACCTTTAGTATATTTTCTATCACAACTATAACAAAGTCTTTTTTCTCTTTTTTCCTCCAATTTTTTTGGTGTCAACCTTCTAGGTCGTGGAAGGCTAGATGCAACACCACTTCCCTCTTTATAGTTGTGAGTGGTAGACTTACATTTTTCCATAATTTTGCTTTCAACTTTTCTTTCCACCTTGAATACCTTCTCCAATGAATCAGGTTACCAAAGGAAAACCTCATGTTGGATGTTATCCTTTAAAGTTCCTATGAAGACAACAATCCTATGTTCCTCTGGAATATCATTTACTTTGATATTAAATATTTAGAAGTCCTCAATGTGCTCCACCATTGAACCCTTTTGCTCAAGATTTATCAATTGTTTAAAGAAGGTATTGCTATTTTTATTCTCATAATGTGCTACCAATTATTCCGCAAAAAATTTCCAAGTGAAAATTGATTTACGAGAACAAATCCATCAATACCACACAAATTTATTTTGTTCTAAATATAAATATGCAATTAGTACGTTTTGTGTGTTCGATGTATTATTTAGATCAAATAATTGCTCCATCTGTAGCATCCATGTTACTAGATCCTTGCCATCAAACTTCCTTTTGTCAATATTTGGAATGTGGCTAGTCTTCAACCCACTATTGGAGTCTCTAAAATCAAAATTCATATTATTTTTATCTTCATCATGATTTTCATGGAGTACCTTGTCACCACTAGGAAGCATTTCTTGTAGCAACTTTGTCAAACCTTCCTTTAAATCTTTCATGTCCCTTTTCATTTATGTTTTTAAACCATCCTTAAAACCTTCCATCTTAACATTTATGTCATCCTTCAAATATTCTATGTCTGCTTTTAAACCATTCTTCAAGCCATCCATCATAGCTTCCATTTCATTTTTTGTTACTCTTTGTGAGAGCAAAATTTTTTGCACGTGGTCTCGTAATTTTAATATATCATGTTGCATTTCTTCCTCTTCTTCATGCGTCATAGTAGATATTTTTTGTTTCTTCATAGGTGTGTCCATTTTTTTTCTTTGAGACATTTTGGAATCAAACAACAATATATATGCTTCACTATGCCCTACACAACCAACTCACAAAATAGAAGAAAAAATTAGCCTCTTTGTGGGGGAAACCTCCTTTAGATTACATAAATGAGAAATTCTTGGATGATACAAATGACTAGACCTCCTTGTTATATACGAGTCTAAGGGGTTACAAAATAATTAGATCCTACATACAATAATAATGTAAGGACACAACAATAAAAATAGTGAGCTTATATTGGGCATAAAAACAACAATATGAGGGATACATTGGCACAACAATAAAAATAGGGGATACACTAACAATAACAATAAATGGGATACACTATTATTATAGGGACCTAACATTTTTCCTCATTGGTGGTCACTATAAAAATGGTATATTGGGAGTGGTATCTCCATCCAATGGTGATTGGGTGTGTCTTATTGGGTGTGGTGGCTTCTAGTAGGTGGTGGCTTTCAAAGTCGTGTGAGTAGAGACTTCCTATCTTGTGGTGGTTGACAATATTGATAAAGGGGTAGTGGCTCCTAGCGGGTGGTGGTCGGGTGAACTATGTAAAATATTATATTGTTATAATAATAAGAGAACTAAAAGTAGCACAACAACAGTGGGTGGTTTTTTCCCTTCAAATTTCCCACCATAAATACTTATGTCTTATTGTGCATGTTTGTCTTGATGTTTATCATGGCTCTTGTGTGTTTATTTTATGCTACATTTATCTATTGATTATGATGTGTATGGTTTTTTAGTGATTCAACAAAAAGGGTGAAAATTGTATAAGTGTCATCAATACTGATTCACCCCCCCTCTTAGTAGTAATCTATGTTTCAAACAAGTGGTATCAGATCCAAGTTATATCGAGTAAAGTTTAACCACTTGAGAGTATATCGTGGACAATGGCCAAGAATAAGAAGGAGATATCTCAAAAGAAGAAGAGAAGAAAACAAGTCAAAAATATTTCAGATTCAAGAGAACCCCTTTTTTTGTTGGTTAATAACGGTGAAAAATTACCAGGTTCCTCTTGCACATGTAGTAATGCTTGATGCTCTTGAGATTGATGGGTTAGAATATGATGAATAATCAACTAGGATTGATCGTTTGAGTAGAAGTGGTGGTAATCCTTTTGGAGAAGAAATCAATAGTGACTATGGAGAAAACAAAAGATCAGTTGAAGATCAAAGTTAGTTTATCATAACATTGGCTCCAGTACAAAGGCTCTCACTTGAAAATAGAGATTTCAAGAAATTGCATCAATTTTTTTAAGAAAGAGAGAAAAATTTCAAGGGAGAAATTTCTGATTTAAAGACTCGAATGGAAGAATGAAGGAAAATTGCAGAAGAAATGAGGAAACAGTATAAGGAAAAGGAATATCAGTGTCAAATATTGGAGGATGAAGTAGTTTTATTAAGAAGTGAACTAGGGAAGAAAATCTCCCAACTGCAAGACGCAAGGAATCCTAAAGAGGAACAACAATTCAAATCAAGGAGAGCAAAGAAAAATGCGAAGCACTCAAAGTTAAAGCAGATTCTACAAGATAAGAATTAGAAAGGACCGGAACTAATCAATTACATGCAAATCAGATTATATTGGAGCAGCTAGTAGCAGCATGAAAAAGGAGAGTCGTCAGAAAGACTAGCATCCAAGAAAGGAGCGAAATAATGAGCCAAGAAAGGCATATTCACCAAGAAAATCCATTTCTCCCTTAATGAGAAATGCTAAGTGTTTCTGCTATCAAAAATTTTGAAGTATAGTAGAAAATTTAAGAATTAAAGAGATCAAGTCCTCTTAACAAAAGGAGAAACCAAAGGAAAATCAACTTCAAGTAAGCATGCAAGGAGGATTTCCCTCATCACAAAGATCATCAATAGTCAGGTATTATAGTTATTTTTATGCTTATTGTTTCTCATGAAAGGATTTTGGCCATAGGGCTATTGACTACATGGCATATGCACATAATAGAAAAGAGATCAACAGAATATATTAGTTTAATTCTTTCTTCCTTGGTCACATAAGGTGTTATGTGTGTGACAATATTGGCCATAAGGCCAAATATTGCATGTTTCCCATGTGTTATAGGCGATCTAGTCAAAGGGATAAATTCATGCAAGGCCAACCACACAAGAACAAAGAAGGTGATGCATATGTCAAAGATCAACCTATCAAAGTATGGGGGAGAAATGAGCAGTAACAGACTCCCACCAAAAATGAAGGCTTGCATGGTCTAAAGGGGAGCATCTGTCTACATATTGAGTTGCATGTAGACCATTTTAGGTGCAGCCATATCAGAGAGACTGTATATAGATAAATATGCATGTTAGGAAGGAGATGCATGAGCTCAGGGGGAGATACATTAAGTTTTAAGTATTAATTTTATTTCATATTTTTAATGATTAATATATGCAGAAAAAATCTCGTGGCTAGATTATGGGAGAATGTTTTCATGTCATAGAAGTTGGTGTGGTGAAATTCATTCCTTTTATTGTTTATTATATGCTATAATGATTTAAGTTACTAATGGAGAATCTGCTTAGGGTTTTGTGATCAATATTTAAAGCTCGAACTCTTCATATCAAGAGCTTTCAAGGGGTGGTGAATGATAACACTTTCAGGGGGAGAATTCTTGCCTCCAATGGTCCATCATATTGATCACATTGTGTTCAATGTGGAGGAGATATTTATGCACATATTTCACATTTTCTATTGCAGGAAGATGTTAAAAAACGTTTTTTTGTGGCTACCTCATGGATATTCAAATATGTTAGTATGATTGCATGGAAAATCTAGTATGGTGATAGTGTTTACATTGTTAGATTAAATTTATATAATGTATTGTCATGAGTGTGAAGCTACAACGGAGATAAGATGATGGTGCTTTGGAGTTAGCGCATCTAAATTATGCATATTATTTAATTATGTTTTATATATCTATATGTATGATGCATGTTTTTTTTTTAGAAATTTGCACTTATATGGTTGAGTTGTGATGATTTTATGAGCTTAGTGTGAATGGCTAATACCTTGAGAGGGGTATATTGTTGTTGATGCATGGAGAGAGTATGTTGCTACTTCAACCTCATGATAATATGTTTTTCCTATCATGTTTTGGTTCTAATGCTTCTGTTGCTTGGAATTTTGATCTAATTGTATAAGGAGAGAGCGTCTTGATATTAATAGTATGAGGTCAAGGAGTTGATTAGTTGTTGATAGTGCCTTATTGAAAAATATTATATTGTTGTTGTTTTCTCTTAGATTGTGTCTTATATGCATCACTTATTTGGCCATGCATTGATTATGTTGGAGAGATTGTTATAGTATTGTCTCATCTATTTCTAGTCACCCCTTTCGTGCAGTTGCTCACCTTCTAAGTTTCGTTGGCACCCCCATCCGGGGTAGTCCATATCTTGGCAAGGCTTCCTCACATCGAAAGATATAAAAACCAAGGTATATACCTACCTCAAAACCATCATACCGGTCATAGCATGCTCATGGAAATCAATGGACACAATTGGGTAACAGTGTCCCACAATGTCCCTGCTCCTGAAATATTTTACCAACATACTGCTGCATATTAAAATTCCTTTTTTTGTTTCTTCTATTGCATGCAACTAGTTTCAACCACCCAACTAGACATTTCCATACTTCCTATACCAAGCACATAATTGCCATTAGATTCAAAATAAATTTAAATAAATTCAAATCATACCTCATTGGTAGATCATCAATAAGGTACATGTGTAATCCTGTTTACTTCTTATCACAACAAGTCAAACTGGTTGTTTGATCAAATTATCATGTATAAATAGATCACATATGGTTATCTAAAAACACAACCAGCATATATTAAAATCATGATTCACATTCAATCATCATAAACCATAATCATAAATCACATGTAACCATCGTAAGTCAGAATCACATATCACATGCATAATATAACTGAAGAAAAATATCGATACTTATCCTTAATCAATCCTTAATTCTGCCTTTTTTCTTTCTGTACACACATCGAATCAGTTGCCACACCCGATAAGCACCCAATTCCTTCTCTTCAATCGCATACACATACATGTGGTGTACATCACAACATATACATCCAACACAAGGCGTACAACACCACACAATCCATACCCCCACATCCGGCACAACACAACATAACACATACACCTACACTTCGGTGTACAACACAACACATACACCTACGCCTACACCAACGTGCAAAATATACATATACAGAGTACCACACAATGAATACACATGTCACAAAACCACGACTACACCATGCACATACATAGCACCGCATGCCTGCAACACAACATGTACGACATGCATACAATACCACATGTATATCAGTACAATATGCACAACATGTACACAATACCACCTATACACACACTACCTGCACAATGTGTGCACTACATCACATGTGCATGACACCACCTCCACAATGTGTACACAACGCCAAATGTACACTACACCACCTGGACAATGTGTACACAATACCTCATGTACATACCACCATACACACAACATGTGCACAGCACCATACGTACACAACACCAGATGCACGACATGTACACGGCACCACCTACACACAACACCACATTCCCACAACACCATGTGTACAATCATGCACATAACACCATATGTACATCACACACACAATACCATATGTGCATAGCACTGCATATTCAACATGTATATAACAGCATATGTACACAACACCACATATCCAACATGCGCACATCACCATATGCACACAACACCACATATCTAACATGTACATAGTACCACCTATACCTGGCATTGCATATGCAACATCATATATACAACAGGCATACAACATCATACGTACACTATACTACATATGCAACATTACACATCACAATAAGTACAATCATTGAATATTCAACATGCACAACATATACACAACAATAGCACTGCAGATCCATAGACCACACACTGAACCCACAAGAAAAATTTCTTCTAGTGTCTTTCCACTATTCATGCTCACCATAGCATGTCACAGATCACACAATGTTAACTTCGTTTATGTACTCCTCAGCATTACCTGTCAATAACATAAACATAGGCATAGTAAAAGCATGTAATATCAATTCATGTTTACATGACACTAACCTTGTATATCTGTCAAGGCTACTCTGCCAATTGATTCCTCATAGCCAAGAACCTCTTCATTCCATTCATCAGCATAAGCAATCATTCCTCCACAAGGATGATCCTTGAAAACCCTATCATACAGAGACACAGATACATACAAACATAAATACATAAATACATAAATATATATATATATATTGGCATAAAAAAATCATGATCCTATCAAACAACGCCATACATACATACACATATACATATAAACCATCAACATAAAACCACCAAGATCGATGACAACCCTGTCAATCAACGACGTACACACATACATACATATATACATATATAAAAATCATCATAATTATGCTCACAACATGATTATCAAATATCATAAGGTCTAGGTTGAGAGAAATTTCTTTATTCATGCACAACATGCACAACATTGAGAACAATAGTTCCCAACATAGCCAAGGCATCTTTTATCTTAAGCTCATTTACTTTACCTTTCTCATGACTGTCCTACCATCATCCATTTACCACAATGGACCCAACCAATCCAACTGGTTGTCATATTCTTACCTTTAACTTCTTACTCATGCACTGAGCTCCATTAACTTCCATCTTTCCCAACAAATTCCCAAGACCTCAAAACATAAACGACAAGGAAAATAACAAGAAACAATAAGAATAAAACCATGCTAACCAAAATCAATACATCGCCACAACAAAGTGCCATGCCCATGCACTATATGCAATCAAGACTACAAATCAATCGCAACCAAATCACAAAAGACCGAAAGCACAAGAATTTACAACAAACACTATGACTCAATCTCCATGGTTCCCAATACTTCTAAGGAAAGCTCAGCCTGAGCCTTCTTCAATATTTCATAATAGTCTCTCTTGCCATGTAATCCCTACATCATATGGCCCATAAACACATAACTTTCAGTGCATAAATAAACATACAACATGTTATTTACCTTACCTTGTTGTGCCAAGCACGCTGATGTGTAACTGAACACACATGTCATCCATATGTACCAAACATCAAGATAACATATCTATCAATTCAAAAAAAAAAAATACCCAGACTAACAACCATGTCATAACCAATAATCATCTCACATTCATCGATCATAATACATATTGCTACAACTATCACCTACTTACACTCAAGTATATACTGACTATCTCAGCACATTTGTGTTAGCGCAACCATCTTAAAGCAAGATCATTCCTTCATTCAATATTATAGATACAAACTCATATCATGCAATTAATAAAACATTAAAACAACTTACAACATAGCATGTTAAATAGATAAACTAGATAACATAATCAAACAATCAAAACAGGCAAGCATCAAGTATACGACATAAGCAAAATCATACCTCAATGTATCTCAGGGGAGGCTATCTTGTCTACACAATCAATCTAGATTAGCACAATGTAACTTCACGACACATCAACTCAACCTAAATAAGGTCATGATATCCATAATAGTAACTAGCTAACATGTTCACATCATAGACTCATAAACAGATGTTATTCATGCATAGAAATCACATACGCACAATTAGTCTATATTAGAGAAACACACTATCCTAATTAGGTTGATTCATACCTGAATGTCTTAAACCTAACCAACTGCATAGGCCAATCCAAATAAAAATGATACATATAACATCAAGATCATAATGTGATAACCCTAATTGTCAAGTTACTAGCATATAACAACAATAAGTTATATATCATGCTCATCAACCACATATAACATAATCATCAAGTTATCTCATCATAAAAAAACAATAGAAATGCATATAACCACATGTTACTATCACTCATGACTATCCGACACATGCATATAACTACACTAATCAACTAGCATCTACCATGCATGACTAACCCATGCATGTACATATAAATAAACTGATTAACTAACATCTATCATGTATGTAACCATAAAAACAATAAAATGACGAACATATATATAATTAACCCTAATGCATATAAAAATCCATAGATCGCATACCTACATTCCAAGCATACAACTTGTATGATGATCTGCTCTTGCCTCGAGGTCCAATGCTGCAACTTCACTTTGATGATCTACATATCCTACTCTATCTCATCCAACGCATTAGCATCATAACATAACAATATCATCATGATGACCTAATTTCATACAATGACCTTATGCAAAACAACCTCAATCAAACCAATGCAAACTTGACCATATGCACCCACTTGACATGTATAACCAATCATGAATGACCAATGCATGTTCAACATATGACATCTCACAAGCAAGCATACACGGATAACACCGAAGCATGACCAATATGTAACCCTAACATAATAAAACCATGCATGTACAAAAAGTAGCAACATGCACGCAAGCGTGCATGGACAATACATAAGCAAGAACAACACAAAACCAGTCATACACTCATGAAAACATGTTGACAACAACATTATCAACACTTCCATGGAAAAACCACCGCCACCATGGCTAACACAAAAAAGATGCAACAAGCACATATAGACCACAAAAATACTAAACACATATGCAGCCAACATAAATGCATGACCAACACACTGCCCATTCAATCCAAGGGTTGAGCCATGCTATGATACCACTCTGTCATATCAGATATGAACCAAAGAGAACAGGAACTAAACACCGATATGCATAAAAAATGCATATACAACCATGATCAACAACATGAAAATGCAACAATAACACATGGAACATAAGCATGAGGAACACATATGGAATCGACATGAATGCACAATCAATACACACAGCCTAAGGAGAGTGCAACCATGCTCTGATACCACTCTATAACACCCTCTTCCCACATCTACCCAATCAACCGACCAATCGGGTTAAACATGTGACAAGAGGCTACTAATATGATATTCAACCTCCTAGATGAACTTGAGGAAGTGAAACCGATAGAAACACCAAAAACACACTACATTGCATCATTAACAGCCCCAGGGGGTAACCCAACCTCCTAGGGCCTTGTTCCCTTGGGGAGACTAATTTTCTACCCCCTTGAGGCTGAGCCAAAGGCTTATATTGGAAAGGGAGTACCAATAGACCCTATATCCATGGGCTATCCTTATCAAGCTAGCGACTCTGGACCAAACAACAAATTTATATGCTCGACTCCGGGATTTGTGCCACATTTTCAGCCCCTAAGCCCAGGTCACTTCCCATAACTTCTTGTAACTTTGGGAGAGGGTAAATAACATTAAAACAACATATGTAAGAAATCACATCAACTAAAACTCATACAACCCCACCCGGCCATGACAGGAATTTTGTCAAACATTTCACAAACATAGCGTCTACAGGTATGAACAACATATTTAAACAAAGGGGTCTCTTTCTTATCTTAGAATGGATAAGAAGAATTTCTCCCATACATCATAAGCTATCATACAATAAATCTTACCATAGATACATGGGATATTCATTTATAGGCAAAAACATGAATAGAGCCATACATCATCATTGATCTAATACACACTCATAACCATCATAATAATAACAGAAATACCATGGATACTATAGCAATGAAATCCTTACATAAACTACTATATTTTCATACCAAATACTGGAGGAATGAACTCTTCATTACTAAATGTAAAAACCAACCCGAGATGGGACTTCCACATTCCACTTGACCATAGATTGGTTGAGCCAATCCTCACTTCAGCCAATCACTCCCATGCGATATTCCAACCATGAATGTGGGACTTTATCAAACACATAAATCAACACCAAACCAGGGCTCTAGAGACCAAACCGTCTCCACCCCAAACCAGTGATTCCACCTCACGGTCGAACATCACTAACCGTCACGGATTAGTCTCTATCCAAGCTTCTTTAGGGCTCTAAAGTGTTTTTTCCAACCAAGGCTCTAGGACTAGTAACTCAACCCTAATTTTCTCAGGCTCCAGAGTGTTTTTCCAACAAAGGCTCCAGGACTTGTAACTCAACCCACCTAGGGCTCCAGAGCATTTTTCCAACCAATGCTCCATGACTAATAACTCAACCCAACATTTGTCTGTCGAGCTCCAGAGAATCTGTCCAACCAAGGTTCCAGGAATTAATAAATCAACCGAACAGCTAAAGGAATCATGATAACCAACCATAAAACAATCAGTGGAAATAAACCCACAATCACCATGGCTATCCAAGAAATGGTAAGGCTAGGAAAATCCACATGCATACACCATACATGAAACTCGGTACCTGCACTTAGAACCTATTGTAGATGTTGATCTCGGTGTCCTCTTCCACTTTCATTATTTTCCTTTTCTTTCTTGATCCAAATCTCCAAGTATGCCTCACTCTCCAAGAGTGCTCCAAGAATACTCTAATTGCTCAGGAGTATGAGAGAGAGGGAGAGATAATATAAGAGATCTCCAAAACTAAACTGAGAAAAAGCTTACGAACTGATCCTTGGAAGCCTTTTTATTAATGAGGCCTCTATTTTCTTCATTTTCCATTATTTTCCTTGATTTTCCTCCTCACATGAAACATGTGACCTTTCACCTTCCTTTTCTCCAAATTTCTATTATTTCCATAAATAAAATTCCAATTAATGCCTTATGCCTTTTCCAATTTCCTTAGCCATAATAAACCAAATGAACACCTGCTAGGATGTTTTTCCCACCATTCAACTTGGAATATGTGTCCCATCATCCGAGGTCTTTATATTTTTTACATGAATGTTTTTACTAGGGTTGTTACAGTTATATGGAGTTTAAAGTCTACTTTCAAGTTTTAAAATTTTAGCTAATTTTAATGAAGAGATTTTTAGTTGAAATGAAGCAACATTATAACAAAGAAATTTTCTAAGTAATGATGTCTATAACAATAGAATGTTGATTTCCCTCCATCTAGTAACAACTTAAGTGTAATTAAAGAATACTTAAGATAAGGGGAGCAGATTGTAGAAAAAACACATTAACAAGGGGATTCATGTGAAGATCATTAAGGCGGGAATATGTATGAGTTATTGGCTACATAAGACAACTAACAAGTAGGAATATTCACTAAGGTTTATGATTTTCATCTTTGATTTCTATTGTATATTGCAACCCTGATTTCTTGGCCTTGGTGACAATTGCACCTATTGATCCAAGTCCATATTATTTTATTATTGTTAAAAGCATTTTAATTAATGTGTATGGTATGAGGTTATATCTCTAATAAAGAGGTGGTGTTCTTGTCTATGTCAATATGTTGATCCACTAACAAACTAGATTCAACTTCACCATAGTTATTGTTGGAACACCTAATCCTACATGGGTAGGTGTGGAATGCGAAAAGTCACAATGGAGTCCAAGTGACCTTGGAATATGAAACCAAGAGTCACACCATTGTACTATAAATTTATATCACATATAATGGAAAAATAAGAAAGCCTCACGCTTATCCTTCATTATGTGTTGAGTCTCTTGTGTGTGTGTGTTTATTCTTCTCATACACCATGTGTGTGTTTAACATGGTGTTCAACATGGTATCAGCGCTGAGAAGTCCATAACCAGCTCAACCTTGAGTGAGCCATTCGTGTTTATGGCCTGTGCATATCTGCAAAAATTCTTAGCATTTTTGCAGCACTCAGAGTTTTCCTGCAACAGTCTTTTTGCCGCATTCATCAAGATTTTTGCAGCATTCAGAAATTGGCACATTCAGAAATTTCGTCTTGAAGAAGAGCAGCATTGGGGGGCATTCTGTAGGTTTTCTCACTGCACATTATTTTGCAATTTCTACCTATTAAATTTTGCATTTTGGAGAGCTGCTGGAAAATAGTTTAAAGAGGGTTTCTGAAGAATTTTATGGTTTTTCCTAGAAAATTTTCTGAGTTTTTACTGGCAAAATTTCCTACATTTCCTACAAAATTTTGAAAAATCTCCAATTCTGCTATACATTTGAAAAGTCTGCAAATTTTGTGCTGAAAATTTTGTAAAATTCTTGCTGAAATTTCTACTCTACTCTACTCTGCTGTTTTAAATTAAAAATATATATATATATATATATATATATATATTCAAGCTCTTGGCGTGCCCCAACCTGCAACCTCTCTTCCCATTTTACTCGGCCTTTCGGCCTCCCCCTCTACCATTCGCCCTCACGTACATAACACTCCCTCTCACCTCTTCATACTCTCCCCTGATTCCCCAACTCTCTACAACTCTCTGGCCACTCTGCTCAACCCAAACCCCCTCGCCGCTACCTAACAACACTCCCACTTACCTACGCTGCTACCCGGCCCCTTCACCCCCTCACATCCCTCGACCCTCGGGCTTACCATATGCTCCACACCTCCCCGCCTCAAACACTCACTCCCTAATTCCGTACCCATCCCACCTAGCTGCGCTCACTTACTGGTCGACCTTCCCCGCGGCCTTCCTCACCCCTCGCTCAAATCCCAACTCCTTGTGGCCTCACCGCCCTCTCACTCTCACTCGTCCCCCTAACTCCATACTCCCTACACCTACTCCCCCCTGCGGCTCCAGCCCTCTCGACCCTTGGCCTCCCTCCGCTCCTAACAGCCTCACACCAGTCCTACGCTCAACCGCCCAGCCAGCCTTCCCCACCCGCATCTCCGCTCTGCAATGGTGTCTCTCTTTCCATGCGCTATTCCTCACAGCCCTCACACCTGCGCGTTGTAATATGCTCTCACCCCTTACGGCCCTTCCCCCCTATCTCTGCACCCCGCCTCCCCTATCTCTCAATGCCCTATACTCCCAACCTTCGGCCCTATCCTCACACAGCAACCCAACCCATCGCTTACACACCCACAAGCTATCTGCACCGGGCTTATCCCTCACTGCAATCTACCATACGCAGTCAAAGCCCCCTCTCAACGCTTCTTCTACCAATGCCTCTCCACGGCCATACGCTCGGCCTTCCCCACACTCTATGCACACACCCTTACACCCCCTATTCGACCTCGCCTCTTCCCTTTTATTTTAATTTTAGTCTTTAATTTATTAAATTCCCTCTCATTTTTTAACTAATTCCCCTCTTTTTAAATTAATCCCTCTTTCCCATTTTTTTAATCCCAGTTTTATTTTTTAAATTCCCTTCCATTTACAATTAATATCCCACTCATAAATTTCCCCTTCTCTATTTAAATTTTTAGACTCCCTTTTTAATCAATTCCTATTTTTAGTTAATTAAAAAAAAAAAAACCAACAACAGAGAGAGAGGAAGAAAAGAAGTAAACAGCAGAAAAAGAGGAAGAGAGAAATGGACAGCAGAGAAATAGGAAATGACATATGAAGAAAATGGACTGAATGCATAGTGAAAAGTGAATTTTGCATTGTATAATTTGTGGCAAGTATAAAAGGGCGATTTTCTGAAGAGATTCACATGTGAAGACAAATTGGTCCTCGTTTTCAAAACATCAATGGCATTCATTATTTGAACACAAAATTTCTGATTTGTGGAGTTTCTCTTAAGCTTTACTCCATTTTGTAGCAAGGTCAAGCATCCAAGCTTGTAAATATCTCCTTCTTTTGTTAAGTTGAATTGAGTTGTTATTGGTGAAAAACAGCTCTTTGAAGAAAAAATTGAGCTGCCTTAAAGGCCTCTTGCACAAGGGTTTTGCTGCACATTTTTGCTGCATATTGTATTGAACTGAGATTGTATTGCTTCTTCATAGTTGCAATCATCAGATTTTGTACTTTGATAATTCCTTGGAGACATTTGTATTTCTTGAAATTAAGTTGAATCACATTGTAAACGGGTGCATTTTCGGCTGAAGCCGACACCCTTTCATTTTTTGAGCCTAAGTTGTTGAAAATGGCTAAAATCAATGAGGCATTAGAGTTGTTGAATAACCTCATTCATTCAGATGTTCATGATATGGTAAAAATGAGCAAGGATGCTCTTTGTAACATTCAAAGTTGTTTGCTAGATGCACAAGAAAAGATTGAGTTTTTGCAGTTGGAATCTCAGCTTTAGTAAGATGAACTTCAGCAAAAGAGTCACCATTCTGAACCTATTTCTGTTCATAAGATTGAGAAGGACTCTCATCAGAAGAAAGAATATAAAGTTCCAGTTGATTCACATTTAGTTCCTTGTACTAGAGCAGATGTACATGCAGATGCAGCAGTTCAACCTGCACTTCTCAAGCCCATCATCAGACCTTGGGAAGAGCTTGCCCACAATAAGCATAGAACTGGTCTTGGATATGACAAGGATGTGTCCTTTCATATTCCAGACTACACCATGCCCATCGTATTTCAGAGTGTCGGATTCATGTATGACAGTTCACCTGCACCTGTTCGAGATCCTGTTCCGCTTCCACAACAACAAATTGTAAAATGCCAACACTGTGATCGAGTTGGCCATATGAAAGATCACTGTTTTGATCTTCATCCATGCAAGCACTGTGGTCGGCACACCCATTCTTCACACAGATGCTTCAAAATGACCTCTGCAAGACAAGGAATTCATCTTGGGATGCAGGATCCTTCTTGTGATGGGCATCAGCTGACCAAAGAAGGTCATTTGGCTACATCATTGAACATGCAAATATTGAGCAAACTTGCAATTGAGTGTTCGCCATCATCTCACCTTGTCCCTGACAGAGGGGAAAATGGTGGCCATGTACAAGCTTCGACGTCAGATCAAACGAGCCTGAGCCACAATCTCTCATTCCATGTTCAGAGTTGTAGCCAGAGACACAGCAGTTCAAGCGAGCCTGAGCCACAATTCGTCATTCCAGATTCAGAGATGTAGCCAGAGACACAGATGCCCATGAGCATGCCTTTGGTTGGTGGACAACCTTAAACCATCATCTTTGGTTGTTGGTAATCCTAAAACCATCACAGGTAGTAGACCTCCCTTCTTTTAGGTTGAAGGTCTCCCTTTCATATATGAGGAACACTTCCTCTAGCAGAAGCCTTCAGCTTCTTGCCAGCTTTGGTTGAGTTCCAAGAAATGCTTCAAAGCATTCCAGAGTTGTCGGTAATCCTAAAACCATCACAAGTAGTAGACCTCCCTTCTTTTAGGTTGAAGGCCTCCATTTTTTATGAGGGACAATTCCTCTAGCAGGCTATTATTATTTTTGGGTTGGAAAATTCAGGCACAATAAGTATTGACGTGTTCAGTGTTGAACAATTCAACCTTAATATATCTTTGCCAACATTTAGAGGTTAGTTAGGCTGAAGTCTTTGTATACTTTGCATATTTATATTACAACTCTTTTCTTGGACTCACACATACCCCTTCGGATTAAGGGGGGATGTTGGAACACCTAATCCTACATGGGTAGGTGTGGAATGCGAAAAGTCACAATGGAGTCCAAGTGACCTTGGAATGTGAAACCAAGAGTCACACCATTGTACTATAAATGTACATCATGTATAATGGAAAAATAGGAAAGCCTCACACTTATCCTTCATTGTGTGTTGAGTCTCTTGTGTGTGTGTGTTTATTCTTCTCATACACCATCTGTGTGTTTAACATGGTGTTTAACAGTTATAATTAGCCTTAGGTGAAATTTTATAATTTGTAATTAAATGCATTAGGTTTTCCTAATGTTGTTCAATGATATTAGCATGAACATTCAAGGTCACTACCATTTCACCTTTGACATGTATTAAATCTGCTCATAAAATCTCATTTAAATTTTATGATTTCTATGTATTTATTTGTGTGTGATAATAACATTTCCATGGAATTTTTCTCCAACATAACACAAGTGTAAAGAAATTCATCACTAAACCTAGATTTGTTGCATATTAAATAAGTTTTAAAGCAATTTTTTCCAAACAAATAATTCAGAATAATTTCAAACATTCCCAAGAAGAGGAAAAATGAGAAAGGAAAACATAACCCTTTTTATCCCCTCTCCAATCCTATAATTCAATAAAGGCTTGAGCATTAGCCATGTTCTAGACAATGCATTTGTGGTGGTTGAGTGAATCCACACTTACACCTAACTCCTAAACTACTTACTGTTGGGTGTGTGCTATATTCTTTCCACTAATATCCTCACGTGTCAGTGCTCCCTTCGTTGTGTCGAGTGTAGCACGGGGGCAAAAACCCCCTTACACAGGGTCTCGGGCAGCGCCTCGAGAATTTTTTTTTGTACTCTATATTAAGTGGGGGGACCTACCTATGGTTTTTTGCATGGGTTTTCCACATGGTTTTGTGCATGATGGTTTTCTTTCCATGGTATTTTGTAGATCTGATCAAGGGAGCTATGGTTATGTTATAATCCAAGGTTAATGGATTGGGGTTTATGAATGATTCGACATGTATATATATGTATTGTAACATTGAAAATAATATAATGAAAAATCAATCTAGTAGTCTTGGTTTTTGGATCCACGAGAAAATATTTGTGTATATGTGTTTCAAGTTTATGTTCTCGCCATTGTTTATTTTCTTTTTTTAAGAATTCGTTTGCAGGTAATTTATCTACAGGGTTAAAACCTACACTTCGTATTAAATTTGTTTCGGCTTTAATGGGACGCCTTTTATACTGAGGGATTTTACTCAGCCCTGTGGTAGACCCCGTTCAGTGGGAGATCCTCAGAATCGTTTCTTGCAATGAAAGAAGATGGCGAGCAGTGGAAAGATAGAGACTGAAAAATTTAATGGTCAGAGTTTTGAGTTATGGAAGGCATAATATGGAGGATTTGCTTGTGGATAAATATCAATGGATCATGGTAGATCCGACTACTAAACTAATGGCAATGTCATATGAAGACTAGACGAATTTGGTTTAGAAATTAAAAAGCACAATACGGCTGCGTATCTCAAATTCGGTATTATTGAATGTATCTGGGGAAGCTATGGCAAAGGCTTTGTGGGAAAATTTAGGGACTTTGTATCAATCTAAGTCTCTAGTGAAAAAATTGTTCCTACGGAAAAAACTGTATAAATTGAGGATGAAGGATGGAGACTCGGTGACAAAGAATTTGAATGCCTTTAATACTGTGGTAAGTCAATTGTTATCTGTTGATATTAAAATTTCAGATCAAGATAAGTGCATCAATTTTTTGTGCTCTCCACCATATTTGTGGGATAGTATGGTTGTTGCAATAGGTAGCAATACAAATATCTTAAAGTTTGATGAAATTGTCTTATCCTTTTTGTCGGAGGAAACGAGATGGAAAAATATGGAGGGCTGGAATGGACATGCCTTGTCTGTACGAGGACAACCCCAAAATAGAAATAAAAATAAGTCCTCGAGTGGGAGATCTAAATCTAGAGGGAGATAAAAATCTCTAGAAAAACCTGTAAAGGTGTGTTGGAAATGTGGAAAGGAATGGAACTTCAAAAAGGACTGTTGTTGAAGAGGTAAATCCCCTCTACGGACAGAGGCGATCCCTACTATCCCAGATCGGGTCCAGCAACAACCGAGTCACGCTAAGACGTAGGTTCCTAGCTACAAAATACCAAGATGCGACAAGAGGCCTATCTTAAGTCCCACGTTGTTGTTGCTTGCAGGAAAGATGGCACTTCCGTCCTTCGCTCTGGCAGATCACAATTCTCCCGCTTAGCATGTTTCAACACCTGCATGTACACAAAGAAACAACACACAACGTAAAACTTAAAACATGTAACCATATATCAGTCAGAGAAGATATAATTCATAACATAAGACATGAACATATGAATGGAACCATAATCAAAGTCGTTTATTATTAATAACAACGAAAGAAAGATACAACCTGAGCTCTGACGTTGGATCTTCCTTCGGCGGGTCGACAACGGAGCACGTCTCAATGAAGCTCGTCGGGAATGGGAAAAAACTCTCTCTCTTCGGTTTGGATCTCAAAGGTTGTCTGGCAATAGTTTCCTTGCTACAGGTTCAGCTCTTAGTACTAGTGCTATTAGGACTACTAGGACTACTAAGACTACTAGGACTAGCTTGCTAAGGGAAAATGGCAAGCTTATATAGATGGTGGAAGGGGAGTTGGGATCCCTACAATTGTTGGATTGGCCCTATCCTCAAGGAAGCTTCCATGATAGGTGGAAAACCACTTCCCCTACATAGAGATCTGGAGCCAAACCTCCCAACTCATTTTAGAGACTCGTTCAGGAGTTGGTTGGAATCAAACTTCCGCCATTTATTTTTTAAAAACATTCCTTATTAAGCTTGGTGCGGGAAATACACTGGGATAGAGCGCCAGTTGGTGCACCCTCTTTGGTGGATTTTTTCCATTGGCGCGAGGGCTGAACTGGCTAGTCGCGCCAAGGCCAAAAGATCAGTTTTTAGGGTTTTTCCAAGGAAAATTTTTTCAGAGGAATGATTGTACTTGTCAAGGGGGATGCCATGAAAGTGGTTTCATGTTATGTCACTACTCACAGGTCACGGAAAAGGCCCTCCAATGTGCGGGATGGGGGATTGCATGGACTGTGACAAATTACTATGTAACAACTGTAGATATAAATCTCCTGAGAAAGGAAATGGATCTAATGATGCTCCTTCTACAAAGGCAAAAACCACCTCAGATGAAGGTGGGGATGTGTACTTGGCTCCTTATTCAAGTACACATGTACATCACAAGGCATGGTTGATTGACTCAGGTGCATCCTTTCAATTCTCTCCCCATAGGGAGTGGTTCTGCGAGTATGAGAAATATGATGGTGGTGATGTATTCTTAGGGGATGACAAGAAGGCCAGAATTTTCGGATGTGGAAAATTCAAGTTGAACTTGCAAGTTGGAAGGAATAGAACACTTCTTGGTGTTCTGCATATTCCTCCATCGGCTAGAAATCTTATTTATGTAAGCAAGATGAATGATGCAAGTGTAAAAACAGTGTTCTAGAAGGACACCTGCAAGATGGTTCAGAGAGAACTGGTATTGATGTGGGGAGTTCGGATTGGAACTTTGTACAAGCTTCTAGGTAGCATTATTATTGATGGGTGCAAAATTTCTATGGTTCCTGAAAGTGGAGCTAAAAACCTTGTGGTATTTGGAGAAAAGACCATGATATGGCATCAAAGGGTTGGACATATTGGAGATAAGGGCTTTTGAATACTTCACAGTAATGGTATGGTAGAAGGTATGTCTAATTTCTCTCTAGATTTCGATTTCTATGAACATTGTGTATATGGTAAGCATAATTGAGTGTGTTTCCCCTATGGTGCTAAGAGGGCAAAAGAGATATTAGATCTTATACACAGTGATGTGTTTGGACCTGTGTCGGTTCCATCACTAGGTAAGTCTATGTACTATGTGTCATTTATAAGTCTATGTTCTATGTGTCTTTTATAGATGAATTCTCAAGGAATACATGGATATATTTCCTCAAGAATAAATTTGAAGTCTTTGACAAATTTAAAGAATTTAAGGCTCTCATGGAAAACCAGACATAGAAGAAGATAAAAGTGTTGAGGACAGATAATGGTGGAGTTATGCAAGAAATAACTTGAAGACTTATATAAGAAGTGTGGTACAGCATGCCAAAAGAATACTTCATACACACCTTAGAAAAATGGAGTTATAGAAAGAATGAATAAGATGTTGATGTAAAATGCAAGAAGCATTCTTAGTGGTGTCGGGTTAGGACAGGAATTCTAGGCAGAGGTGGTGGAGACTGCATGTTACCTGGTTAACATATCACCTTCATCATCATTGTAGGATAAGACTCCACATGAGGTATGGAATTCTAAGAAACCCTCTCTTTCACATATGAGGGTATTTGGCTATGATGCATATGTACATGTTCCAAAGGAGAAAAGAACCAAGTTGGATAGTAAAGTTGAAAGGTGCATCTTTATTGGGTATAAGGATCATTTAAATTTTCATAAGCTTTGGAACCCAGAAACAAGGAAGGTTTTGTACATCCGAGATGTGGTGTTTAGAGAGGTGAAATATGTTGTTAAACATGAATTCCTACCAAAGGAACCCGAGAAGCTATATTTTGAGCTAAAGGAGGAAGAATTAGACTCTACAGAAGAACAAGATTCAGAAGAGGAAGAGCCACAAACTCCAGCTTTGAGAATATCTGTTCGAGAAATAAGGAAGCTAGAAAGGTATATTCCATCTACTTTATGTTCAAATTTTGCTTTATTTATCACTGATGATCATCCCATAACTATCAGGGATGCAGTGGATTCAGAGGATGGAAAACTCTGGAAGGAGGTCATGGTTGATGAAATGAAATCCTTGCACAAAAATGGGGCTTGGGATCTGGTGGATTTGTCGGCAGGAAGGAAACCCATTGGAAGCAGGGTGTTTAAGAAGAAGATGAATGTAGAAGGCAGGGTGGAGAAATACAAAGCTCGGTTGGTAGAAAAAGGTTATTCCCAGATGTCGGGAATTGATTTTGGTGATATTTTTTCTCTTGTTGCAAGGGTATCTTATATTATATTAATTTTATTTGTTGTTGTTGCATTTTATTTTGAGGTAGAACATATGGATGTAAAGATAAATTTTCTTCACGGAGATCTAGAAGAAGAGATATACATGTAGTAGCTTGAAGGATTTTCATTGAAGGGTAAGAAAGAACTTTTATGCAGTTTAAAAAAGCCTCAGTATGGGTTAAAACATTCACCAAGGTCGTGGTATCAGAAATTTGATACATGTATAAGGGGACTTGGCTTCACCAAAAGCAAAGAGGATCATTATGTGTATTTTAAATTAACTGGTGATCATTTTATTTATTTGGTCTTTTATTTGGATGATATGTTGCTGATTGGAAATGACAAAGAAATTATCCAGGATTTGAAGACCCAATTGTCCTCCAAATTCAACATGAAGGATCTTGGTGTAGCAAACTATATTTTGGGCATGGAAATTGAACGAGATTGGTCAAAGAGGAATCTCTAGTTAAACTAGAGGAAGTATGTCAAGACAATATTGTAGAGGTTTTAATATGCATGATAATAAATTGGTGAAGGTTCCTATTCTTGTAGGTGTAAATTTATCTGCTAAACAATGTCCCAAGACACAAGAAAAGGAAGAGGACATGTCTCACGTTCCATATGCAAGTGTAGTGGGTAGCCTCATGTATGCAATGGTATGTACTATACTAGACATTGCACATGCAGTGGGAGTACTGAGCAGGTTTATGTCAAAACTTAGGAAGGAGCATTGGAAAACAGTGAAGCGGGTTTTCAGGTATTTTTGTGGCATTAGTGATTATGGTTTGTGTTATCGAGGAAGACCAGAATTGGACAGAGTTTTGGACATACATGGCTTTGTTGATGCAGACTGGGCTAGAGATTTGGATCAAAAAAGATCTACAAATGGGTATGTGTTTAGCCTATTTTGAGGTGCAGCCATTTGAATGAGAAAAAGACAGTTTGTAGTGGCTCTTTGAACTACAGAGGCAGAAAACATGGCAACCACTCATTCAAGCAAGGAAGAAGTGTGGTTGTAGAGATTGTGTTAAGGTATAGGGTTGATGCAATGAGATATAAGAATATATTGTGATAGCCAAAGTGAAATTTTCTTGGCTAAGAACCCTACTTATCATTCAAAGACAAAGCACATTTATGTTCAGTATCACTTTGTGAGAGATATGGTTAAGGATAAAAAGGTGTTGTTGGTAAAGGTGGACACTTTGAAGAATGTTGGAGATGCATTGACGAAGTCTGTGAGCACTAATAAATTCTCTTGGTATATAGAAACAATGGGCATTGCAGGGTTGTAGCAATGAATAAGCTCTCATGTGGCCCCATGTGGAAAGAAAACAACTAGTGAGAGAATGTTAGGTGTGCGTTATATTCTTTCCACGACTCGCCACACACATGATGCGAGGGGTAATAGGGGGTGTGTGAGACCCCCCTTCGTTGTTCTTGGCGCAACAGGGGGGCACGACACCCCCTATTTGGGGGTGGTAGCCGCCCTACACAAGGCTTGGGGCAGCGCCTAAAGAAATTTTTTTGGACCTTATATTAGGTGGGCGGACCTACCTATGGTTTTGTGCATGGGTTTTGCACATGGTTTTGGGCATGATGTTTTTTTGTCCATGGTCTTTTGTAGATACGGTCTAGGGAACTACCATTATGTTATAATCCAGGGTTAATGGATTGGGGTTTATGAATTCTTCGTCATGTATATATATGTATTATAACATTGAAAGGAATATAATGAAAAATCAATCTGGTAGTCCCGGTTTTAGGATCTAGAGGAAAATCTCTGTGTATATGTGTTTCATGTTTGTGTTTTCACCATTGTTTATTTTTTGTTCTTAAGAATTCGTTTGGAGGTAATTTCTATACAGGGTTTAAACCTACACTTATACCTAAAATACAAAATAATATTGCATGTACCCTAGCTAACTTTATTCCACTAGGTTACGAAAAATTTTAGGAGCTACCATTTGCAAGTGAGATCATTTTTCATGCTTTCTTTAAAAAAAATGTTTTTTACTTTTTCCCAAAAAAAATCCCAAATTTTTTAGTATCAAATTATTTATGTTAAAATCACAAAAAAATTATAGACTATATAAAATTATTAAAAATTTAAACATTTAATAGTTTGTATATTAAAAATTAATAAGATTAATTAATTTTTTATACTCTTCAATAAATTTTCATCATTAAAATTAGACTTTGGAAGATTCTGACCACCATGTTCAAAGCATGCAATAGTTATTTCATTAAAAGCAAGAGCAACTAAAATACTTCGGGTAAAATAATACATAAATTATTTTACATAAAAGAAATCCTTAAAATCATTAAAGTTTTTTAAAATGTTAGAATTTATTTTTAAATTCAAATATAAATTATAATATAAGTATATCAATTTCATTTAAACTTGAAATTGAACATTTAAACTCTACAATATCGGTGTGTACCATATTTCATGGTTTAAGCAAGGAAGCCTTAAGATCATATGTTTTGATCATGGTTTAAGTTATCAACTTCAGGTACCATAGCCCACAACTATCAACAAGAGCATGTGATTTGGTCGTTGTTCATATTATCAATTTCAAGTACTATGAGTTACCATGTCACTTTGGTGCGTATTTTTTGCCACCTTAATTGGGTGCTTTGGTACAACTTTTGATAACTCGCAAAATACACCTGTGCAAACTTGAGCGCCTCTGCAGATCAAAAGAACATGATGGCTGGGGTATTCTCAACACAAGGATCTTCAGTAAGGCGCTGCTTATAAAGTCTTTCTGGAGGGCTGTACTAGGAAATGGTATTTGGAATGCTGTCATTAGGAGTAAATACATCATGGGTGACATTCTACAGCAAATCCTCTGTATGCAATTCTCGCACCCTCGTTCTATCTCGGTCATCTGGTGCAGCTTCAAGAAGGTTTTGTCCCATGTGTCGGATAGGCTGGCGTGGCTTTTTCGGGATGGCGGAAGTATCCCTATGACATTCAAATCAATGGTCGGTTTCCCACCACTTACTGGACCGTCTCCACAGCTCATTCATAGGCTTGCTCACAGGGGTATATTTTATCTTGCACAGACAATTCGGGTTTGGTCCTATGGCGCCCCAGAATTTAAAACTTCTCTCCAACTGGGTTTGATGGAACCGGAGGCTGCTGAATGGGAGTTGCTTCGAGACGCTTTCCGGGCTGCTGGATTCTGCTGGGATACCGGGGGAGACGCCATAGTTTGGAATGGTCCCACGAATGCGGGCATTCCTATTGTCAAAGATATCTATAGAGGCCTTAATATTGTTTCTTATCAGGGTCAGATGTCTACATCTTTCTATTCATTCTAGAGGAGGAAAATGCCTACAAAGATTGTACTCTTTGGTTGGCTGGTCTGGAAAGGCAAGATCCTCACTGGTGAAAACTTGATTAAGAGAGGTTTTTCTGGACCATTCAGATGTCAGATATGTTGTGCAGATTTCGAGACTATTGATCACTTGTTTTTTCGATGTCCAATTATAGTGAATTTGCGGTGGCTCTTCTCTGTCCACTTCATGGATCCAACGTGGTATCCAGATGATTTTATGTCCACTGCCATGGAATGGGACAAGATGCGCGGAAAATTCAGATCTTTGCCTTTTTTCCTCATATGGGAGGTATGGTTGGGCAGGAACAAACTGATATTTGACAATGTGCCTTTCCAGATTCCTCGTATTTTCTCTGCTATTTTAAAATGGTTGGAGGATCGCCCCTCTCCTATTATTACTATATCGGATTGCTATGTTCGCATTCGGCCTCATGAGATGGCAATCCCAGTTGTTTATTTCGATGGTGCTTGTGTGGATGGTGTTATGGGGTGTGGCGCATGGATTAAATTATCACAGAGGGAGCGGGTCCATATTCACTGGAATGTTGGTCATGGCTCCAATAACAAAGCGGAGATTATTGCTCTATGGGGTGGTCTTCGTTTTGCTGCCTACTTACAGCTTCAGAATATACATGTATATGGGGATTCACAGGTTGTTATTGGATGGATTACTAACACCACAGCTATGATGCGACCAGATCTACAGGGATGGGTGTACAGGGCTCGAAGATTATGGTCCTTACTCAATATGCCTCCAATCAGTCACATCTATCGGGAAAACAACACCAGGGCTGATGGGCTCTCAAAAAAAGGCTTAATCTCTTATTTTGGGATCATGCAGGTTCAACTGTTTAGAGATGGCCATCCATTTTGGCAAACTGCTATTCCGATTCCATAATACGTTTTATGCTATGTCAATTTTGTATCCGAGGAGATTTTGCTATGACATTTTTGTGACTGTGGCAATTTTTCATATGATATATTTTCCTTTGCCAAATCAAGCGAGCCGGGTTATCAGAACATCAAGCGAGCCAGAGACATTTCTACAAGCGAGCCTGTGACAACTCTACAAGCAAGCCGGTTTTATTTATTATCAAGCGTGCCAGTTTGCATATTTGTGTTCGAGATGTTCGTTGCATTAGATATATACTCCTACGCCTTATCAAGCGAGCTGGGTCAACAGAATATCAAACGAGCCAGAATCAATTCCACAAGTGAGCCTGTGACTAGTCTACAAGCGAGCCGATGTGATTTATTTACAAGCGAGCCTGTTTTTATATTTTGTCCACATGACAATCAATGCTGCTTCTAGTTAACCTTGATTAGACAATTTCCCCTTGCAAGCGAACTGATCATTAAAATACAAGCGAGGCCGCTTATCTTTTTTGGGACAGATCCATGGGCATTATTTGCTACATATGCACAAATCAATTTCCTACAAATATGCCCTCTTTCAGCAATTCTCAGTATCTGCCGCTCGTAATTTTGTAGATTTACATTTCATCTTTCTCAGATCAGAACTGGGCTGGACCGGATCCTATCTTCTCGTCTTCGATACATCTTTCTTTATATCTTATCTACGATATATAGTTTATAATTTGTCATATCATATGCTCATTTCAAATGTTTTTCTTGAATGAATCTTTCCTGTTGTGCCTTCTGCTCGCTTCATAAGCTGAGCTTATATGTAAAGAAAGGATCTTATCCTGCTATGTGGTGGCCAACCTTATATTCACTGCTCTATCTCTCTATTGGGAGCAATTTTCAATTGGCCAATATATGATGCTTTTCTCGCTGTGGTTTAACAGCTTGAGAATATTTAGACTATGTACTACTTATATTTTAATATAAACAGCTTTTTTTTCTTCTGAAAAAAAAAAGATACAAGGGAAATACAATTATTTAATTTGCATCGATAATATCTCAAATGGGATTATCTCTCTCAAGTGCATTTCATTGTAAAGAGCCTATCGTGACTGAACTCATTACCATTATAGTTGCACATCTATTACCATGGCCGACATTGATTAGGAACCACCATATTTGTGTACATACAAGGGGAAGTACAATTGCTTATTTTACAGTTTTCTGTTCAGTGCCTTGGGCGAATGTTGCATTGAGCATTCCAATTCAATCAGGAACCTGAAAAACGATATAATAGAGTTCTTAAATTAATTTTAGCCTGCTATTCTACTCAAATTTAATGCCGATTTCCGCACACAGATCTATGGAACCCTCCACCACCAATCTCTTTAGCTTTCCTGTATTAACAATCAATGAATATCCCCGCAAATACCCAATGACCGTTGGCCTCAGCTCTGCAACATATAGCTTAGCTTATAAATTAGACTAGCCCTCTATATATATATATATATATATATATCATTGCCTATCTATAAACCATGATTGGAATTTGAATGTACAAAATGGGCTTTCATGGGAATGAATTTGCAGAGTTAGCAGGCAAAAAGAGAAAGAGTACTATGGAAATCACGTAAAAAATAAGTGGCATAAAATATTGAATGTAGAGAATGGGCGTTCATGGGAATTTGCAGGATTAGCAGGCAAAAGGTGAAAGGGTACAATGGAAATCACATAAAAAAATATAAGTGCCATAAAATAAAGCAGGATCCTGGAATGCAAACTGAATACCCGCAATCAAATGCAGACAAACAGTCAACCATCAGCAATATGTTAAAAAAAAGGAAAGTACAATAAATCGAAATGAAAAGATGTTTGATTGGTTTCTTTCTAACAACCAAATCCCGTGTACAGAGAACCAGGTCCTGAATCCTGATACTTCAATGATATCCTCGTGCAGCTCTATATGCATTTTAAATTATCAAGAAAATTATGGCGCTGGTGTTTTCGTTGACATTTTCGTATGACCTTAACAATGGCCCATTTAATAAGCTTGCGTTTCGTGTGCGAGAACACTTTACATTGGAGTTGTCTAACGAAGTGGAGGAAATGCCCATACAGTTGAAAATGGTTGGAATTTGGAAAAAAAAATGTTGGAATTTGCACAAAAAAAAAAATGTTAAGAAGTATTGCAGTAACAATATTTGAATCATATAATTTTCTTAAAATTATATTAAAATTTTTATAATTTTCAAAACAAAAAAAACAATCTAGTTAGACTACACATTTATTCATCTATATTTAATAATATTTTGATTCTTCTTGTTTAGTGAAATGCTAAACTCTGATATGAGCTTTCAGTTAACAACGTGTTTGCTCATGTTTTATTAAACAGACTGGTAATATATGTGAGGTCTTGGTCAACAAAATCTAAATGAGAACTATGTATAGAAATGAGACTTAAACCACCCTAGATCCATCTTAACTCCTGATCTATCAAGAGCCAAACAGGATCAAATCTCTCCAAGTACAAACCTCTTTTTTGAGTGCAACTCTCTCTCTTTTCCCTCCAATACTCTCTCTTCCCCCATCATTCTCCTCCTCTGTCTCAAGTACTCTCTCTCATCCTTCCCCTCTCTCCCTTTCTCTCCTACCTCCCTCTCGCTTACCCATCTCTCTCTCTCCCCCATCTCTCTCTCTCTCTCTGCCCCTCTCTCCCTCCAAATACATTACTATATCCCTCCCTCTCTCCCCCCTTCTCTCCATATATCCTACTTTGTCTCTTTATCTCACCCCTAAACAAACACACTCTCTCTCCATCTCTCCCTTGTCACTCCCTCTCTCCCTCCATATACATTACTATATCCCTCCCTCTCTCCCCCCTTCTCTAATCCTATCACTATCTCCCTCCCCCTCTCTTTCTCTCTCTCCCCCCTCCATATTTGTGTCTCCCTCTCTCGCTCTTCATTCCTCCTCTCCCCTTTCCTTTAGTTTATCTCCATCTCTCCCTTGTCAATCCCCCTATATCTCCACCTCCATCATTCTATATCTTTGTTCTTCCCTCCCATATATATCTAGATTTAATCTATATCATGATATATTTATAAATATTATAATATTATAAATTAAATATTGTATTAATAGAAAGCTATTAAATTTAATAATATTAATATTATAATATATTAATAGTAGTATTAGATTTAATAATAATAATAATAATCTTTTAATAATATATTAGGGTTAATAATTTTTTTTTTGCATGGTATTAATAATAATTTTTCTCATGGTATTTGGACCATAGGCTTCACCTAAATAAAACCTATTTTTTAAGTGTTCATAACCATAAAACAAATTATGGAGTAAGTATGAAAAGAGGTTTTATTTACTTACCATACCTCTGGTTTATTTATATTTTTATTTATTTACCATACCTCTTTTATTTACTATGGTATTTGGCCCATAGGCTTGTTATATAATTAGATTTTTATTTATAATCATATTTGATATATTTTATTTTTTAAACTTACCTCTTTATACCTCTCTTATATTTATTTATTTACCATACCTTTTTATACATATTTTATATTTACTTATTTATCATACATCTTTATACCTTTTTTATATTTATTTATTTACCATACTTCTTTTATAAATATGGTATTTGGCCCATGGTATTTAGCCCATAGTATCAATATTAATTTGTCCCTTGGTATTCATCCCATAGGCTTCATCCAAATAAACCTCGTTTTTTAGTTTTTTTAAATATAAAAAGGTTTATGGAGTAAATATAAAAAGAAGTTTTTATTTATTTACCATACATCTAGTTTATATATATTTTTTTATTTATGTACCATAGCTCTAGAGTAAGTATAAAAATAGGTTTTATTTACTTACCATACCTCCGTTTATTTAGATTTTTATTTATTTAAATTTTGAAATATTACAATTTTGATGGGGAATTATTTATACCTTTAAAGATTTTAATTTATCCATAGAACATGGGTTTTCTTTTTAAAGATTTATTTTACAAATATTTAATTAAAAGAAATATTAAAAGATTTTGGATTTTGATTATTTGTGTTGAATTAACTCTTTTCCTTTGATTTAGGAAATGGTATTGACTTTGGTAAAGAGTAAAGATGTTTAAAATTTTACTTAATTTGGAAATTCAATGTGGTAAATTTTTTTGTTAAAGGTAAATTTATAATCTATTCAAAATCACTTATATAATAAAGCAATTAGTAAATGGTTGAGATAATTTACTATCCATTCAAATTATATAATCTAAGTGCATTAATAAGTTAGAAAAGTTATATATAATCTAAATATCCGAGTTATATAAAATTAGAGACTAGGTTAATGCTTTGGCCAACATTAGCAAAAATATAATTTATTATTTTTTTGAGGACGTGACATACCTGACATCTGGGTCATATTGGGCTGTAGATTGCGCCTCTCGATGTAAAGATTGCAGTTTTGAAAATAAATGGCATTACTTGAGATCTTAAATAAACAGGAAAGCGATCATCAAGGTGGTTAATTTTTATTCTTTGTAAGGTGGCTTATTTTTTATCTTTATGAGAAGGCATAGACAGATTCAGAAGGATATTCATATCTTATAAATAATTTGAATTCTTGCTTGGTACAAAGATTCATGAGACAATAGGGTAGCTGAGGAGGGGTATGGACAATAAGAAAAAAATATATTATTTGATGATCAAATTGGATAATGATAGGGTGATGACGATGATTCATCAAGAAGTTGAACTTAATTTTCAGCTATGTAACTTTGGTCGCTTTTGCAATATGCCAAAGGAGAAAGTCTTAGGTAGGGATGTTTCTTTTCCCTGCTCTTTCCTATTGTAATTGGAGGATTGCATAGATTTATATTTACTCTTTTTTATTTTAATTGGGGACTACATAGACTTATTTGGAAATTCAACAGATCAATTAGTTTCAAAAGCATTAAGATAGGAGATAAAATTTACTTATCACTCTTTTTGTTGTTGGAATTAGCTCTCCATTACTTTGATGGCAATTATTGTTTTAATTATTCTAGCAATTTATTTATAGGAGAAGGCTTTGCGGATTTGAGGTTGGTTGTATTATTGGTTGAGAAAAGTGTGTGAAGGAGAAGAGTGTGTATGGTGCGAGGGAAATTATGCAAAAAATCTAAAGCGGTTTTTAGAAGTTGTAAAAGGTAGTCGAAGCATGTTTCAATTAGAAACTTATGCAGAGAGCGAGGAGATGGAGTAAGGAATGATTGAAGATCATTTAGTGCAAGGTCGTTATTAGTGTACTCATCATATATTATTGTTTATATGCAGTGTTTTTATTTGGACATATTTTATATATTGCAAAAAGAAATGATGTGCTGTCGTTGAGCTGTGTAGTTCTCTGTGAAGTCCAATTTGAAAATAAATCAAAACATGGCTTCGAGATTTTAAGGAGGTTGGGGCCTCCGTTCAGTAGTGGCTGAAAAAGAAAGGGATAGTTTTTTGTATGCAACCAACTCACAAAATAGAAGAAAACATAAGGCAATGACTTAAAAATTAATCTCTTCAAGCGGGCAACCTCCTTTACATTACATAAATAAACAATTCTTGGATGATACAAATTACTAAACCTCTTTGCTATGTATAATATTCTAAGGGGTCACAATATAATTAGATCCTACATAACAATAATAATGTAAGGACACAACAATAACAACAATGGGCTTCTATGGGGCATAACAATAGCAATATGGGGGCTATATGGCCACAACAATAGCAATAGAGGGTTACCCTAGAAATAACAATAAAGGTTCTATACTAGTATAATAGGGACCTAACATGCTCCTCTCCTTCAACAAAATGTTTTCCTCGATGCTTGAGTAGTTTTGGATGCTTCTATATAAAATTATCATCCTCCCATGTGGATTCAACATGTAAGTTCTTCCACTTAATGAGACACTTTAAAATTGATCGATTTTGTAGCTATCAGGTTCTTATTTTCGTGATTGCTTCAGGCTCCAATATGGTTTTCTCTTCTTCGTCAAGTTCTGGAAATATTGTTTGAAGTGGAAGCTTGTCACCGATAACCTTCTCTAAGCATGAAACATGGAAAATTAGTTGTACTCAAAAAGATGTAGGCAGCTCCAACTTGTATGCCATAGTGCCAATATTTTGCAACAGATTGTAAGGACCATAGTACTTGGGTGATAATTTATTATCCTTTTATCTTGCTTGAAGCGCATGTATTTGTATGGTTGTAGCCGTAAAAATACCTAGTCGCCTACATCAAAACTTATTTCATTGCGATGTTGATCTGTCTATTGGTTCATTCAATTTTGCGACAGAATGAGGTTATCCTTTAAGAGTTGTAGAACTTGTTGTTGATGCTCGATGTGATACTCCACTTCTTGAACCTTAGAATTTTCCCTTTAAGATAATGTGATGGATGGTGTATGATATCCATAAAGTGCCATAAATGGGCTCATTTTTGTTGTAGTATGGAAGGAAGTGTTATACCACCATTTAGCCATAGGTAACCACTTGACCCATTGTGTGTGTTTATCATATACAAAGAAAAGAAGATATCCTTCCAAACATTTATTCACTATCTCAGTTTTCACATCAGATTAAAGATGATAAGATGAGTTATGAGCTAATTAAGTACCCAAACAAGAAAACAATTTTGTCCAAAATTTCGAGTGAAAATGGGATCTCTGTCGCTTACAATAATTTTTGGGTTTCCATGTATATTTTAAATTGTTTCCATAAATGCAATAGCAAATGTATTGGATTTAAATGGATGAGATAATGCAAAAAATTGTGCATATTTTGTAAGTCTATCAACTACCACCATGATGACACTCTTTTATTCAGACTTGGATAAACTTGTGATAATATCCATTGAGACCTCCTCTCAACATTGACCTCCTCTGAATTGTCTCAACTTTATTTTCATGGAAAACCAAACATTTTGCCGCAAACTTTTGAATATCATATTTAAGGCCATCCCAAAAAAAATCCTTCTTGACCACGTGGTAAGTTTTTAAAAATCCTGGGTTCCCTCTTAGGGGGAGGTGTGCAATTCTAAAAGAATATTTTGTTTGAGTTGAGAATTATTACAAAGATATAAGAAATCTTTGTACCATAATGAATCATATTTCTAGATAAATGTATCATATGTATTTGGATCTTGGTGCAACTTTTGTGTGAATTTCCACACCTCTTTTTCATTCTTCCATTCATCTCCTGCTTCAATTATCCACTCAGGTTGGATAATAGAAATGGAAAGGAGAAATTCTTCCACATCCTCATCCTTTCTTGAGAGTGCATATGCAACAAAATTTTGCTTCCCTTTTTTGTAGATGGTTTCAAAGTCATAACCCAACATCTTGGTGACCCATTTTTGCTACTCTTCTGAAGATAATGTTTGTTCCAAAAATTATTTAAGACTATCGTGATTTTTTTTACCTTGAAGTGTCTTTTGACCACTTTCAAAAGAAATAGGTCTTCCTTCTTGCATTAAAACAACACCAATTCCATTTCCTAAGGCATCACACTCCATAATAAAGATTTTTGGTTAATATGGTGTAGCTAAGACCGATGCTTGGCATTGCCTCTTTAAGATGTTCAAATTCCTTAGTTGCTTCTGGAGTCCAAGAAAATGCATATTTCTTCAGTAATTTTGTTAGAGGCATTGTTATTCTCCCATAACTCTTAACAAACTTGCGATAATACCCTGTCAACCGAGAAATTCTCGAAGATGCTTTAGGGTTGTGGGATTTTCCCTTTCTTAATGGATTCAATTTTGTTAGGGTCTACCTTAACACCCTCATGAGATACAATATGACCCAAAGGTAAACCCACGAATTTGGGTTACACTTTTGTGAGAATCGGGGGCAGAAAACTCTTTTTCTCAATAATTCGGCTGAACTTTTGAAATTAGTTCGGTTGAACTCATTCCGTCGTTTACATTGACGGCGTACTGACGGCGTGGGCAAACAGATTTTTGGCCGGAGATGGGAAAACCAGCAACATAAGTTTGGCCGAACTATTATCATTTTTTTTGTTTACATTGACGGCATTCTAACAACGTGGGCAAACAGATTTTTGGCCAGAGATGGGAAAACCAGCAATAGAAGTTCGGTCGGACTATTAGTTTGGTCGAACTCTTAAAATAATCCAGCCGAACTTTAGTTTATAAATGCACCAACCCGGACCAGTTAATGGGTTTTGGGCTTATTAGCATCTAAATCTATTGTGTTTTTGTTTCATCTGCGTCTGTTGTGTTTATGTTTCGGGCCTACGTCTGCGTCTAGTTCTCTGCAGGGTCTCGGCAGAGTCTTGCTGGGTAATTCATGTTTTTTTCTTCTGGGTGATTCCTGTTGCTTTATTATTGTTTTAATTTTTTTCTTTTGTTTTAATTTTATCGTTGCTTTTATGTTTGCAGGTAATTGTCCTCCGACTTCCTCGTTGATTGCGGCCTCGTTGATCTCTGAATTGCAGCCTCATCTCTGAATTGCGGCCTCGTCACCAAATTGTGGCCTCGGTTCCGAATTTCCAAGTTGGCACCCTGCTATATATCCCACCTTCTTTCGAGATATAAATTGTTGTCTTTCCTTCTCTATTTTAATATTTTATGAAATCAACCCTCCTGCTAAATTTTACTTGTATTATAAACATATAGATGTAAATTCCTTAAAACTTATGATTTTACATAAATAAAATAGTTCTTATATGTTTTGTGATATAAAATGGTGTTCTCAAAAATGAAATAGAGATCAATTAATTATATAAAAATTCTTTGAAAACTATCAAAATAATGGAATAATTGATTAAAATTATTTTTTAGATTATTCGTGGTTTCGAAAAAATATAGTTACAAATTTTGAGTTTCAACTTCCTTATAGAAAATTAAACCTTTTGGCTTCTTGTCAGCTTAAATGTTTTTCTAAATACTGTTTTGTTGAAGGATGTATTTCCCCATAAGTCAGTCTTTTTCAACTTATTTTAAATACACTCTACAATGAATTTGCAAAACAAAGTCATTTTGAAAGTGCTGCCAACAACCCAACACGCGCCATGATCCTACATGATGTGCTGTCAGTTACCATAACAGAAATTGAAAAAGATACACTAGGAGGAAACTAAATTAACATAGCCACATTCTAATATTTAAGATTAGGGCTTCTCAAATATGATGTGTGAGAATGCATGATTGACAAAGACATGTAGATCATTAGAACTCTATGTTGTTAATATTGGACATATTTTGGCAAGTTTAAGGCGTTTTATCTAACATGTAGATGACACCCCTTTAGAGACTACTTTCATGTTTCCAATATTTTGGACCCTTGGGTGCCTATTTCTTGTGGTTTCCAATGATATATTTCTAATAATGGGATAGATTGTAATGATCAAAACATTCATATATAGCCAATAAATACCTCATAATTTGTGATAAGAAGATTTTTAGATGCTTTTCTAGCTCAAAATAAAATAAAATTGGGATAATCTCAGCTTAGAAGTTTGATCCACAATTTATACGAAATATTCCGTATAGGCTTAAATTGACAGACAACTAATTCAAATTTTCCACAAGGGATTGCAGGGATAATTTTAAGGATGGAAAATTATCTTGAATTTGAAAAAACTAGTGAATCTCACTAGTCCCTAATATGCAAACTATAAAATTTTTATTGATGTATTTGTGAAATTATTCAAATTTATAAAAATATTATATATATTTTCTATATAATTTTGGCAATTTTTAATGTAAAATAATTTTATATTATAAAATTTGGGTGAATCATTTTTATAAAAAAATGGAAATTGGCGAATCTTTTTTTTGGAAAAACCATGGAAAATTAGCCCACCTGCGAATATTAGCCCCTAAAATTTTCCATGCAGGGGAATCCATGTAATTGAATTAACAAACCTTGATTGCACAACCTCCAACCAAACCCAGCTTATGTGATCAACAAAAAAATGATAAACACTTATAGGTCAAATGAGTAGGACTCAATAGTTGTAAGTGAATCCATAACTCAATGGCCTAATGATGGATGTGTCCCACGGCCATACTAAGTCTCACTAACGGACTGCCTTAAACTATTTTCATTTTCGGCCTTCCTCTCTTAAGCTTTCTCTATTTCAAAATGACATGATTGACTTCAAATAAAACAACCTTTAGAAATGATTCGAAATGTCTAGCCCTTCAAGAATACCAAGTAAAACCAACAAAAAACTTCACATCTTGAAAACCATGCCATTCAGAAAATCCATTCTTTCAGTACCTTGAAATATATAGGGAAAGGAAGATAATAGCACTTCCGGTAGGGAAGATAAAGATGTCATAACAGAACTCTGATATATAAGCACAGTCTTCAATTCCATTGTTTTGTAGGTAAAGTACTATCTTCACATTAAAGGATTTTATAAGGTTACTCTAAAACTAAAGGTTTTCTCCCATTAATTAAAGGCAAAATTTAAGGCCTAAAAACTGAACCCAAAGTGGTTGAAATTCCATAAGATCTTAGTCTGTATGTTGAGTGTTAACTTCTACAAGGTCCTATAGGCAGAGTCTGTAAAGGGCCAGGTAGTGTTAACTTTGACAAGTTCTACAAGCAGAGTCTGTTAAGGGCCAGGTAGCCTCTAGATCTCATCTTTTATGAAAGGTGACATATCCAGTAAATGCCCCTACAAACAATCTCTGGAATAGATCTAAATAGAAGTTCTTCATTTTAATATCCATAAACCACAACCACTTTAAGGAAAATCATGTACATGTGTCATTTCTCCCATACATGTGTCATTTCTCCCATAAAATCTTAAAGCAAACTTTAAATCATGTGTCATTGGCTTTTCCCGTTAACTTTAAAGCATGTGTCATTTCTCAAGACTTTCTCCCATTAATTCAAGGCAAACTTTAAGGCCTAAAAACTAAAAGTAGTTGAACTTCCATAGGATAGGATCCCCCAAACTCAAATGGAGTAAAATGTAAAATGTTAAAAGTGGAGTGTTTTATGATGTAATGGATATTAATAATCTAGATTGACATGGCTATATTGAACTTCCATAGGATAGGATCCCCCAAACTCAAGGTGAGTAAAATGTAAAATTTTAAAAGTGGAGTGTTTTATGATATAATGGATCTTAATAATCTAGATTGACATGGCTATATTTTATTAATGTACCTAAATTTACACCTTCCATGTTGCTTTATTCTTGTAAAATGTTAAAAGTGGAGTGTTTTAGGATGTAATGGATATAAATAATCTAGATTGTGTTAAATATGATGTAATGGATCTTAATAATCTAGATTGACATGGCTATATTTTATTAACGTGCCTAAATTTACACCCTCCATGTTGCTTTATTCTTGTAAAATGTTAAAAGTGGAGTGTATTAATGTACCTAAATTAACACCTTCCATGTTGCTTTATTCTTTTAAAATGTTAAAAGTGGAGTGTTTTATGATGTAATGGATATAAATAATCTAGATTGACATGGCTATAGTGATATGATGATAGTGTAGGTTGATTTTGAAGTTGTAAAATTCTTGTACATATCAATTATTATAAATTATTAAACAATTTGATAAGTGCTAAATCATACTTCTTATTAAGGACATAACTAATTTATGATGATAGTGTAGATTGATTTTGAAGTTGTAAAATTCTTATACATATCAAGGATGAATGATAGTACAAGCCAAAAATGACATTATTATAAATTATTAAATAATTTGATAAGTGCTAAATCATACCTCTTATTAAGGACATAACTAATTTGTAAGTTGAAAATTTTTTCTTAATGTTCTTAGCCTATTTATAGATGTCAAAATAAAGGTTTTTAGATGTGATTTCTCCCATAAATTTCACGACAAACTAAATTCTAAGTCAAACCCTGTGACTTTTGACATATGTCATTTCTATGTCATTTCTCCCAAAAAATATAAGACAATGCCATTTCTCTCATATACTATAATGCAAACTTTAAGGCATGTCATTTATAGGTCTGATTTCTCACATAAACTTAAGGAAAACCATGGACATGCCATTTTTCCCACAAACTAAAGGCTTTTTCCCGTAAATTCAAGGCAAACTTTAAGGCCTAAAAGCTTAAAGTGGCTAAACTTCCATAGGATTTTAGTCTGTCTATTGAGTGTTAACTTCTATAAGTTCTAAAGGTAGAGTCTGTAAAGGGCCAGGTAGCCTCTAAATCTTATCTTTTCTAAAAGGTGACATATCCAGTAAATTCCCCTACAGTCAATCTCTGGAACAGATCTAAATATAAGTTCTTCATTTTAATATTCATAAACCACAACCACCTTAAGGCAAACTGTGTACATGTGTCATTTATCCCATAAATTCTTAGGAAAATTTTTTAAAGCATGTGTCATGTTGGCTTTCTTTTATTAACTTTAAAGCATGTGTCATTTCTCAAGGCTTTCTCCCATTAATTCAAGGCAAACTTTAAGGCCTAAAAAGTGAATCTAAAGTAGTTGAACTTCCATAGGATAGGATCCCCCAAACTCAAGACTTCCTCCCTTTAATTCAAGGAAAATTTTTAGGCCTAAAAAATGAACCTAAAGTAGTTGAACTTCCATAGGATAGGATCCCCCAAACTCAAGGATTTCCCCCATTAATTCAAGGAAAACTTTAAGGCCTAAAAAATCAACCTAAAGGGGTTGAACTTCCATAGGATTTTAGTTTGTTTGTTTAGTCTTAACTTCTACAAGTTCTAAAGGAGTCTGTAAAGGGCCAGGTAGCCTCTAGATCTCATCCTTTTTTAAGGCATGTAAAGGGCCATGTAGCATTTGGATCTCATTCTTTCTTAAGGCATGTCATTTCATGTAAAGGGATAGGTAGCCTCTCATAGGATTTTAGTATGTCTGTTGAGTTTTAACTTCTACAAGTTCTAAAGGCAGATTCTATAAAGGGCCAGGTAGCCTCTGGATCTCATATTTTCTCAAAGGTGACATATCCAATACATGCCCCTATAGTCAATCTCTAGAACAGAAATATAATTTCTTCATTTTAATATCCATAAATCACTACCACTTTAAGGAAAACCTTGTACATGTGTCATTTCTCCCTTCTCCCATAAAATTTTAGGAAAAATTTAAGGTATGTGTCATTTATATTTTATTTCTCCCATAAACTATAAAGCAATTCGTCATTTCTCCCATAAACTCATAAAGGTGCACGACTTTTGACATAACTTCATCAACCACCACAACTAGTTATTTTAGTAAGTGCATGAAATAATTTTTCAAACCATGTAAATGTCATTTCTCCCACAAACTAAAGTTTTCATCTCATTAATTCAATGCAAACTTTAAAGCCTAAAAATTGAACCTGAAGTGGTTGAACTCTCATAGGATTTTGAAATTCCATAGGATTTTAGTCTATCTATTGATTGTTAACTTCTACAAGTTCTAAAGGTAGAGTCTGTAAAGGGCCAGGTAGCCTCTGGATCTCATGTTTTCTCAAAGGTGACATATCCAGTAAATGCCCCTACAGTCAATGTCTAAAATAGAAATAGAATTTCTTCTTTTTAATATCCATAAACCACTACCACTCTAAGGCAAAACTTGTACATGTGTCATTTCTCCCTTCTCCCATAAACTTTTAGGAAAAATTTAAGGCATGTGTCATTTCTATTTCATTTCTCCCACAAACTCATAGAGGTGTGACTTTTGACATAACTTCATCAACCACCACAACCAGTTGTTTTAGTAAGTGCATATAATAATTTTGAAAACCATGCAAATGTCATTTCTCCCACAAACTAAAGGCTTTCTCCCATTAATTCAAGGAAAAATTTAAGGCCTAAAAACTGAACCTAAAGTGGTTGAACTCTCATGGGATAAGACCCCCCAAACTCAAGGCTTTCCCCCATTAATTCAAGGCAAAATTTAAGGCCTAAAAACTAAACCTAAAGTGGTTGAACTTCCATAGGAATTTAGTTTGTTGGTTGAGTCTTAACTTCTACGAGTTCTAAAGAAATCTATAAAGGGCTAGGTAGCCTCTGGATCTCATCATTTCTTAAGGCATTTAAAGGGCCAGGTAGCCTCTGGATCTCATCCTTTCTTAAGGCATGTCATTTCTAGATGTGATTTCTCCCATAAATTTTAAGGCAAACTTTCATGCAAACCATGCATGAACCATGTATATGTGTCATAAATCTCCCTTAAACTCTAAGCAATGCAATCTTTAATGCATCTCATTTCTAAATGTGAATTATACCATAATATTTAATTCAAACTTTAAGATAAACCATGCACATGTCATTTATCTCATGCACATGTGTAATTTCTCCCATGCATTTGCAATAAATGTTAATTTAATACATTTTTATTGAATTTGTTTTTTTTTGTAAGGATAAAAAAACCCACTAAATATGGTTGAAAAATGGACATTGTGCATAGATTTTTCTTGCTATCCCAATCGAGGGAAAGCAGTGATTACATATGTGCTTTCCAATATTGTGACTAGCAAATTCGTCCAAAGAAAAATGAATATACCGGGAAGAAAAACAAACAACGAGGCATATTATATTGCATTTATAGAAGGCTTGGGAACAACTAGGGAGTATGGATCAAATGGAATTGTAGTTTTCGCCAATTCCGAACTTGTGTGCAACCAAATAAAAGGCATGTACCAAGTTAAGAAGGAGAGGCTAAAACAACTGCATGGAAAAGCAAACAATATTATTAGTCAATTTCAATTTTTTTGTATAAGACATTGTACAAATGCGAATAAGATGTCTGCTGATCTATTGCGTGGAAAATGCCAATTCAGGATTCATCTATCAAAGATGAATTAGAATTATACAGGGCAATGCCAATGCAAGATTCATCTCTCAAAGATGAATTAGTTTTGAGACACTCTTCTTCAAAAATTCAAGATTCATCTCTCAAAGATGAATTAGTGTTGAGACACTCTCCTTCAAAATTTATTGATGGACATTGTAACATATCTTGAATATGTGTGTGTTTTTTACTTATAAATGTGTCTTTTTTAATGACCATGTTTTTTTTTCAATTATATACCAAGTGTGCTCCCACCACACCATGTAAAGCGCAACTTGGTAAACTTCAAATTGGCAACAAGTGGTGAACTTCACATTTTTATAAAATTAAAATGTGAGGACTTCAACAAATTTTTGTTTAAATGGAGTTTCATGCTTCTTTTTTAATGACCATGTGTTTTTTTCAATTTTATACCAGGTGTGATCCCACCATGTAAAGCGCAATTTGATGAACTTAACATTTTTATAAAAAAAATTGCTTAAATTGAGTTTCACGCATCAATTAGTGCTTTGAAAATTGTGTTTTACATAATTTGTGTACATTAAATTACATTCATTTTCTGAAATTTATTTTAAAAAGTAATTTAAAAAAATAATTGTAAATGTCCACTAAAATATATATAACATGGAGGATGAACAACAAAGATCAACAAAATCCCATATCTCTATGAGAGAGGGGGATCAGGGATCGAGGGATGTTCATGGTATTTAAATATAATATTAAATCTCCATACATATACATACATGTGTGTACATATGGAATTGATTTTTTTATCAATTTTGTGAGTTAAATTAGTTGTTAATAAGTTTCATTTTTTATTTTTTAGGAGCTAAGAGGATAAGGGTGTCTACTCCATCAATGGAGCATGCCCATGGTTCACGCAATTGTGGTATGGTTCACGCAATTTAATCAATGAATATGTACATGTATTTATATGTATGAATGTATTTTTGAATTGATTATAAATTCATATTTTTTTTATGAAGCTTCTCTCTCGTCTCATGAGGTTGGTAGTGGTTCACATTCCCTTGGAAGGCCATCAATAAGTGACGGCGAATTGTGTGAAGATGGTGATATGAATTCCCCCAGAGGCAAATCAATGGATGGTCGTGTTAGTTCTCAGCAGGGTTGTTCTGGTTCTCAACAGTTTCAGGGTGGGCAAGATGCTAGCCAGCCACATCGAGGTGGCCATAAATTTGAATATTATTTTCATTCAATTTGTACAAATTTGTTTACATGTGTTTTTTTAATATACAAAATTTTATATATTGATGCAGAGGCTAAAAATGTTGCTCCAAATGTTGTTCAAAAAAGACGTAGGGCAGAACGCGTTGTTCAAGAAGAAGGTTGTCCACCAACCACGACTTATCCGTCTGACATTTCCAATATACCTTGGGAAACAAACATGTAGCAATGCACCTTAGAAAGGTGTCAACATCTTCATGCAAAATTGAAGAGAGATCTCGTGGCTTTGACTCTACCTACTGAGAGTCAACAAAGCTTGGAAATAGTTACATATTCTTTAAGCGAACTACTAGATGTGTACCGAAATCTTGGACCAACCACTGATACTTTTGTAGAAGTGATGAGAAAAATAAAGGAAACAGTGATGGGTCCAAATAAATGGGAGATTGTTAAACAAAGATTTACAATAGAAATGGCGAAGTCTATGTTTAATTTCAAAAGAGGGCCGAAAAAAAATGTTGAAGGTGCAATATTTCAAGCACCCTCATATAGCTCACTATTTGTATGATATACACCTTGCAGCCTATGGAAGACTCCCATGGAACAACGAGGTTCCACTTTATTTTGCAAAATTATTTTATGCAGAATTATTTTGCAAATGAAACTCAATTACAATGACCTTCCCTCTGAATTGTTTGGTCCTCGGAAAGGTCGATTGTGTGACCGTAGGGGCGCTAGGCGTGATGTTGACTTGCATCACTCTGAGCCACCATTGGTTAGTTGACCTCTTCGTGTCGAAAACTTGTGGTCAGAGATTGATGCAACTTCTCAAATTAGTCGAGAAGCAAGGGATGCCATCATTGACAATGTTCATAGTGGAATAGGTGGAGTCAATGTTTGTCTGAATCGACAAAGCGCACATGAGAATGCATGCACTAATTTTGTGTATTATATAGATGAAGAGATTGACAACATGATTGTTGAAGATCTAAAAACATATGCAAAGAATTGTCGCAGTGGTTGGCAAGACCTAATTGTTCATGAGGAAGAGGGCATGGAAACGGTATGTGTTTTAACACATGTACAATTTGTAATAAATACATATATACATACATTTATTTGTATACATTAATCTAACAAAAATGTATCATTATATGTTAACACCATTTGCAGTTGTCACGCTTAATGAATGAAGAAAATGTTAATATCACAGTCGGCGCCTCCAGTTCAAATAATCAAGATGGTTATCACCATCAATCATATAGTCAAGATGGTTCTCACCATCAAGATATGTTGGCAAATGTTAGTGTTTTTTAAGTGAACAGGATGATGTACAATTATTTTTTATCTATTATTATATATATCAAAACATGATGAGATATTTTTAAAAAAAATAACTATGCACACATGTACATGTACATATATATAATAAAATGTTTTAACAAATTCTGATTTCGTCCGATGTTTTTGCGATGGCGGTGCCTTCTTCTTCCTTGGGATATGTGCCAAATCCACCATCACAAGTATGAACAATTTTTCACTTTTAAAATTTTTGTTTTTAATTTATATATTCCACCTCAAAAAGTTCCATTAAAAAATGAGATATATCTAGATATTGAGTTATTTTAAATTTTTTGAATTTTAGGTTTTTGGAGATTTTCTTTCCAAGCCACTCTTAGGAGATGTGCCAAATCCACCAGCACAAGTATTCAATTTTTCACTTAAATATACATATGTTTTTAAGTTATAAGTTTTAAATTGAAGTTTAAAAGTTTTATTATAAATTGAGATCTAGAGATTTTGAGTTATTTTAAATTTTTTGAATTTTAGGTTTTTGGAGATTTTCTTTTGGAGCCTCTCTTAAGAGATGTGTCAAATCCACCAGCAGAAGTATTCAATTTTTCACTTAAATATATGTTTTTAAGTTAGAATTTATAAAGTGAAGTTTAAAATTTTTTTTATAAATTGAGATCTTGATCTTGAGTTATTTTATACTTTTAAATTTTTTGAATTTTAGGTTCCTATAGAGGATTTCTTTTCTCCATGGACTCTAGCAATGGAGATAGGAACATCCACACCATTTCAACCATTTGAACAAGTTGTCTAACTTTTTTTTAATATTATTGAAATTAAATTTATATATGCATTTTCATTTGAAATTTTTTAATATATATATATATATATATATATATATATATATATATATATAATTGTACATGTATATTGTAGAGTTTACTATTAAAGATGTTCCCATGGGGGAAGTTTTAGTAAACGAGCAACAAATGGGGAGGGAACCTCATGAGGTATTGCATGATTTTTTTTACATTTTTTTTTTACATGAAGTTCTATATATTCTCACTCAATTTTAAAACATTAAATTTTAATGTTTGTACACATTGTGTACAGATTTCCCATGCTTCGCAGGATAGCTCGAGGATCATGACTTTGCTGGGAGAGACACTACATCCATTTGTATTTGATGGATGTTGCACATGCACTATTTGATGGATGATGCACATGCACACGTGCAACATTATATTTTCAATAGATTTAGTCTTGAATTTACTTTCTTATATATATTCTTATCTAGATACAGTCATATATAACTTGATACTTGATACTTGTGAGATCTACAAATTTTGGACATATTTTATGTGAGCTACATTTGGTACATGTGAATATGATAAATAATGTTTTTAAAACTTAAGTTTTGGATGGTTGAACTACATTTGGCATGTGAAATAATGTTACAAATTTATATAATTTGTTTTGTTTTTAAAACTCAAGTTTTGGATGGTTGAACTACATTGGGCATGTGATGTGAATTAATGTTGTGTTATAATTTGTTTTTTTTTTAACCTAAGTTTTGAATGGTTGAACTACATTTGGCATGTGAAGTAATATTGTGTTATAATTTGTTTTGTTTTTAAAGTGTTATGGTTGAACTACATTTGGCATGTGAAGTAATGTTACTTGATACTTGATACTTGTGATCTATAATGTTTTGTTTTTAAAACTCAAGTTTTGGATGGTTGTCTACATTTGGCATGTGAAGTAATGTTGTGTTATAATTTTTTTTGTTTTTAAAACTGTTAGCGCTCAAATCTACCTTAGGCTGAAATAAGGTAAAATTCAAGGCTACATCAAACCACGCTCAGCCTCGTAGCTAGCCCTACGAGGACAGGAGAGGGCTCTCTCCGGGTCTATCTTGGCAAAAGGTCTTCAAAGGGGCTGAGATGACTTATAATGAATATTGATTTTAGGCTAGTAAAGAGATAGGAAAGTTTGATTTTGATTTTTTGGGTTTTCGTTGAAAAAATGGGAAAAAAAAATTTGAGTCCGGGGAGAAGGCCAGATCTTTGCAGAATTCGAGTTGGGGCAAGGTAGGCAGTAGTTTTGATGCTTTTGATTATGTGTATGGATGGATCAGATCGAAAAGGAGCTTAAGAGGGCAAGGGAGAACAGGAATCCTCTCCAAACAGGTGAAAACATGTAAAACTAAACAAATTTAAAGGCAGAGCACTGGAAACAATGGATTCAACCTCATTTACTCATTCATTTAGTTTCAGAAGCATAAGAAGGGAATGGCATACATTAAACATGAAAGAACTTACAATAAACTGAGAAAAAACACCATCAAGAACTGAAAGCCACAAGAATCCCAACAGGTGCTGCAAAACCTCTGATCTTTCCTTAGCCAAAATGTGAAAAATATGTACAATAGTGTGCCAAACTTTTCCCAAGAGTCCAACCTATAGAATGTCTCATAAATTACATCATATAGACCATCCTAACCCCTTCCCACACCTCTAGGGGTCGAATTCCTCCTTCTAGGAGCAGTTTCAACTAATTCTAAACAAGGAGCTAGAATATAGGCACCCAAACAACTTGCCTCTAAAAGGAAGGAAACTGATTCTTACATTTGATTTTTACTTTTTTAGGAGTGAATCATCTAGAATAGGTAAAAGTGAGTCCAAGTTACATGCCAACCATAAAATTACATCAAGATAACTCAAAAATTACACCCACAAGCAAAAATGGTCCAACTGGCCAAAATCCTGAGCTGGAAGATGAAAAATTGACCAAAAATCTCTATGCGCCACGCGCCTTAACTCTATGTGTCGCGCGCCTTTCAGCCTGCTTTTGGGGCACTTCCCGGCATCAAAATCAAGCTCATGATAGCTTTTTGGAAAGCCCTAGATGTCTGCTATCCAGCCCAAGTGGAATTTCCCAATTTGGAGCTCATTTGCCCCTCCAAAACTTCATTCTCCCACAGGTACTTCCTGCTGGTGCAAAAGGTGGCAGAAAGGTGGTTTTCATGGTGTTTTTGGCCCTTTTGATCATTCAGAACTTGATGAAATGCTTTGGCCATACTGGAGAATGCATAACTTACCATGAAAAATCCAAAAATATAAATTTTTCCTCCAGCAAGTGTCCCAATCATAAGCGAGCGCGTCGACGCGCTACGCGTTGGGCTGAAAAACCTGTTTTGAGACCAAAATTTTCCAAAATGACAAAAACTTCTTCAAATTTGCTCAAATTCGGAGCGAAGACCCTCCATCATGTATCATGCCCAGCCAACGAAGCCTCGGCCAAAATCCGAAGTGGATCATGCCTCTTCCGCCGTTTTAGTGCTCTGCTCAACCTCCTTTTCAGAATCTTCATTTTTGCTTTGCAGACGTGCATGCAGGCCCAATAATGACCTTTCATGTGACGGAGCATATCTTTGTCTCTATTGGCCTTTGCCAAAAACTTCTCCAGATGAATGTTAACATGCGTGAGGCAAGAATCTCGATCAGCCGGTGTCATATCACCAGGTCTCTTCCGGGCCAATTGTCGATCTTCACGGATTCGTCGCAACTCTAAAAGTGTGTGTTGGTCCTCCAGTTGTTTTTTACGCTGCTCCAAGTAGTTTATCACCCACTAAGCTCTCTGCAATTTCTCTTTCAGCGTGTCATTCTCGGCCTTTTTCTCCTGGATGATCTCTTTCAGCTTCGAGCTAGGAGAGCTCGCATCAACATCGATGAATGTGAAATCAGTGCCTCGACCGCCTGATGGGCCCTCATCGTGCATAGGCTTCTTGCCTCTGTCCTGAATCTGTACCTATGCCAAAGAAGAAGGCGAGACCCCTTCCACCATTGGTGGAGATAATACTCGCGCTGCTGATGAAGTCAACGAGACCCCTTCCACCCCGGGTGGAGATAGTACTCGTCGTGTAGCTGCAAATAAGACCCTGTGGCCTCGCTGGTATGTCACATAAACTGGAGCACTGATATGCTCGGTCTCAGGAATGTCAAGCTGGTGTGAAGGCTCTCCCTCATCATGAACTACCTCGAGAGGCGGCTGTGGCGCTGCGAAGAAGTCACGGGAGATGAAATCCTCCCAAGTAATGCCCTGCTGTGTCAATTGATGTACCACCATGATTTTGATCAGCGCGTAATGATATATACTGCTATGCTGCTGTGCTGGGGTCTTCTTCTGTACAAGAAATTTCATCCTCTCTATGTTGTGATACATGAAGTATGGAATGCTCATCATACGTACCCTCGTGAAATGCATCAACAAACGGACATGGTACGCATAGAGACGCAAGAATCTGCCCTCGCAACTGAAATATCGAATGATGAGTCATCAATGGTGCAAACTCATCCTTCAGAAATCTGAAAGGAAATACCCTGCTCAGCTGCCTCATAAACCCAGGTTTGATGTATCGCTCATAGTAGGATCTCTCTAGCTGCTGTCGTTTGTTCCATTCCTCTCCTATGTTTGGTATTCCGGTGGCCTGAGCAATGGTCTCTGGTGACAGAACGAAATCTACTCTGGCAAGGTTTACACGGCCATCATGTAAATGTAGAACAAATAGACGAGCTAGCTCATGATGATGCTGGGTTTTTGAAATCATCTCACAGTATTGGAAACATGACTGATGCTGAAAACAATCCATTGCAAGCGGGCAAGCCTGCAATTGAGCCAAAGAAGTAGGCTCCTCCTTGACATGCCTACCACTTTTGCCACTTTTGTGAGACCTCCGTGGCACATTACCCTCTGCTGTGGAATCACTGTCATACTCCTGCTCATAAATTGAATCCATCTCTGACATGGCTTTGAAAACAAGACGTTTGCAATATATATGCTGATATAGGTATAGTGAAAACAAGAGTTCAGTGTATGCTCAAAACCCAAATATGTCACATGTGTATCAAAGAGTTATAGGAAAGCCACAGTGGTAATGGCTCTGTCAAATGAGTTTTCATGAAAAACAGTCACTGCTTTGATCATAAGGGGATTTGACAAGTGAGTAGAAAAAAGTGTAATATGGAGGAAATAACTAGTAGAAACAAAAGTGACAATAGCCCTTGCAATGTTTGACAATGTCAATGGAGGATGTGGACAAGTGAAAATGGGACTACGTCATAACATGAATGATAAACAGTGTGATAATAACAATGGCAATAATAATGACAGCAGTGATGTAATGGCAAAGAGAGAGCGTGAGGCTAAGGTAAATAATGAGCAAGGACACCACTGACAGTAGATCCATGAGCATATATATCAACAACACAAGCTTGGAAACCCCCACACAGTCACTAACATTTGTTTCAAAACCCTAAGAAGTGAATTTGGAAATAAACATAGGGTTTACATTTCTCTGCATTAAACACTTGTTTCTCCACTTTCAAAACACCATAATCATGTCCATAATTCACTGAGAAACGTGAAGAACCTACTTGCAAGCAGTTTGAGGCGATTTGGTATGAATCTGGGCGAAGGAGCAAAAATTTCCGGCCCTGATACTCTACGCGTCGCGCGCTTACCCAGTGCGCCGCGCGCAGCATGTGCGTCGCGCGCGTGCTAATTTGCACGGGCCTGTGAAGCCCAGTGCGTCGTGCGCCTCGTGTGCGTAGTGCGCCTCCTCTGTGCGTCGCGCACACTTCCACCTCCAGTCCATTGCTCTGAAACACTTCAAACTTGACTTCAACACTCCAACTCGGTTTTTCTTTGGGAAATTTGTGAAAATGATTTGTTTTCAATGCTTTATATGGGTTGAAAAATATCTCATAAAAATCAGATTTGATTTTAATTTGCTCCATAACCCACTTTGTAATGTTTGGCTTTCTTGACACTTTATCACTTAATACAATTCTATCTTTGGCTTTTCACTGTTTTTCTGAGTCTTGGACTGATGAAACTTGGTTTTTTTTGCAAGGATTTGGCATTTTGGCTTTGGCAAAGATCAGAGGCTGCTTTTGAACTTCTTATGGTGGAACAAATACACAATTATTACAAAAAATGAAATTTGACAATTTCTAATTCCAAAACAGAGTTTTGGAATAGAAATGTCTTCAAATGTTTTTGAGAATAAAAACGTGAAATAGGAACCTTTTGAAACCAACCTCAAGGCCTGCGGGCTTTTATTACATGTACCAAAAGACTGAAAACCCTAGACTCTAGGACTAATGACTCTTGTTGACGAAAACAATCATTTATGACCATGAATGACGTGACCTGAACTTCAGTGATTTTTGAGGAATTTTAATTAGCCCTGCAGGTACAAGCATGAGGAAATACAAGATGACCAAACCCTCTCGTCAGTCAATGGCATGCCCCTAGCGAAATGCAACGAAGTGGAATGAGCGAGACACCTAAAAAATGATATGCAAAAAGCGAAATGATCTCTGATGGAGGGCTGTAAGGACCGACTCTAACATTGGCTCCAATGGGGAAGGTGGCTCCAAGGAGATGCCAAGAACGACAGATCTCTGGGGGAGCCAGACAGTGCCTTCATCCATTGGGCGATGGAGTCATTATTTCAACAGATAACACAAAACCTTGGACACATTTATTGACTGAAAACTTAACTGAAAACTGACTGAAACTTGACTAAAACTGACTCGATTTTAATACTGAAAATACTGATAAAACTGACTTGACAGACTTTCAAACCAACTAACTTCCTTCTTCAGAATTATAGCCTTCACTCCGGGCCCTAGACTAAAGAAAGAGATTAGTCCACACTTGCGATGAAACAGAAGTAAAACGATATATACAATGATGATGAAATCAGCAGAAAATACTCAGAAGTGGTATCGCTTGAGCAGCCGACCATTGATCGGCCCTCCAGGACAATCATCCCCGTTCATTTCCTTGAGAAGAAAGGCGTTCTGACCACGATACGCTGCAATCTTAAAAGGACCCTTCCATAGGTTTTCAAATTTGCCGTGCTTTCCCTTATCTTCATTTCGAGCATCCCACTTCAAAACCACCTCATCCAGCTGAAACTTATCTGCTTTTGCCTTTCTGTCGTAGATCTTCTTTATGCGTTCCTACAACTTGAATGTATTTTGAAAGACCTCCTCCCATGTCTACTGTAAATGAATCATCTGATTAATCCTTCGCTGCATGGGATCTTCCTCACTACCGGCCTCCTGAAGCAATTTGACTACCGGAACAGCAAGAGAAGTGGGAAAAACTGTGTCTACCCCATACACCAGCTCGAAAGGAGACATGCCAATAGATTTTTTCTGACTTACCCTATCAGCCCAAAGTGCATTCACTAATTTCTTGTGCCAGCCCTTTTTATTGATTTCCAGCAATTTCTTAATGATATTTACCAAATAATTATTTGAAGATTCTGCCAAGCCATTTCCTTGCGGATGGTAGGCAGTCGAATGTCCCAAGCTGATGTTGTACTTATAGAAAAATTCAACCATCCTCTTTGACTTGAAGGCCACTACATTATCTGTGATTATTTTACTAGGACACCCAAAACGTGACAGAATATTGTTTTCAAGAAAAGAGATAATTACCGCATCCGTGGCTTGTCGAGTGGGAATGGCCTCGATCCACTTCGTGAAGTAATCCATTGCTGTCAATATCCATCTATGATGACCTGATGATGCCGGATGGATCTCCCCAATGAAATCCAACCCCCACTGCTAAAATGGTGCACTGACTTCAATTGGTTTGAGAGGCAAAGGTTGTAGTTTCTGCTTCCCTTCGAAAATTTTACATTCGTGACAATTCTTAACAGCCTTATATACATCAAAAAACAAAGAAGGCCAATAGTAACCTGCCCTTAGAATCTTATTCGCTGTGGTTTTCCAAAACAGATTGCCCCCGCAGTCACCTCTATGAAAGTCCTCCAAAACTCTTTTGGCTTCCTCCTCTACCAAACAATTCAATAACATTCCACCAGGATCTTTCCAATATAATACATAATTCAATATACAAAACTTTGCAGCCCTCAACTTCAAGGTTCTACTCTTATTTCTAGGCATCCCGGGTGGTGGAGACAAATTCTGAAGTACGTATAAAATGTCAGCATACCAAGGGGAAGAAACAAAAATATTAGATACCTGAAATGATGTACTCTCCTCATCTTCATCGGACATGGCAGTGATCAAATTTATATCTAGAGCATGCAGATTTGTTTCAGCCATGAGCTTGGCTAGTCCTTGTCCTTTGATTAGCTTGGTCGGTTTAATCTCCACATCATATTCTAACAACGCAGTGATCCACTTACCCCGTCTTCCTTCTGGATCTGCCTGTACCAAAACATCTTTAATTGTTGCGTTAGGAACGTAGGCTATAATGTGGGAATGCAGTATATATACACGGAAATCTTTCAAGGCCTTTACAAGCACAAGTGCTTGTTTCTCAATAATTTTTTATTTCAACGCTTCGTCCCTTATAATCCGACTGAAAAAAGCAATGGGCTTCTCAACTCCATCCCTTTTCTGCATTAAAACAGCTACCAAAGTGTGCTCAGAAGCAAACGAAAACAAAATGAAGTCCTGTGTGTAGTCCGGGCTGATTAAAATAGGGGCTGAAGAGAGAGCTAACTTTACCAAATTGAATGATTTCACCGCTTCTTCTGTCCACTTTACCTGACTGTCTTTTTTCAGCATGTTCGTAATTTCTCTAAGATGCTCAGCAAGATTTGGAATGAAACGACGCAGAAAATTAATTTTACCATTAAAGGACTGTATTTCTTTCTTGTTCCGGGGCTGTTCAATTTGCTGGATGGCTTCAACACGTGCAGGGTCAACACGAATGTCGTCTTTCGATATGATGTGGCCAAGGAGCTTGCCTTCATCCATGGCAAAAAGACTCTTTTTCGGATTCAGCGAAATGCCATATTTTCTGCACTTCTGGAAAACAACTTTCAAGTGATATAAATGTTCTTCATCAGAATTTGAAAACATAGTTAAATCATCAAGGTAAACAACCAAAAATACATCTTTCTCGTTGGCAAAAGCCATGTCCATTGCACGCTGAAAAGTGGCACCTGCATAATGAAACGTTCCCCATGGAGTGGTGAACGCAGTTTTGTCACGATCGTCCTCATGCACTAAAATTTGATCATATCCCGAATACTCGTCGAGTAGTGACATCCTTGATGCTCCAACTACTCGCTGCAATATATGATCCATTTTTGGCAGCGGATAATTGTCTTTTAATGATACCTTATTCAAAATTCTGAAATCGATACATAAACGGATCTCACCTATCTTCTTTCTCACGGGCACCAAATTTGATATCCAATCAGAAAATCTGATAGGCACAATGATTCCTGACTTATACAACCTGTTTACCTCTTTTTCAATCGACGGTAGTAGCTTCGGATTGATTCTCCTCAACTTCTGACTGAAAGGCTTCTGATTTGGTTTGATAGGGATAGTATGCTGAATGATATTAGTGTCATATGTTTTTAAATCTGAGTAATCCCATGCAAAAACATCAGCAAATGAAGACAACAATCTCACATACTCCACTCTTACCTTTGGTGACAATGACTTGGATAACTTTACCATCTTGGGATTTTCAGCTGTCCCAATATTTACCTCTTCAACACCTTTTTCAGTCGGCCTCAATGTCGGTTTGCGGGCTACATCGTCTTGATCAAAGAGTTCCTCTAAAGGAATCAATCCTTTAGGAATGATGTTATCTTTAAGTTGCAGCACTTCCATTTGATTTATTTGTATATCATCATTACCATTATCATGTTCTGTATCTATGGAGGTGTCTTTAAACTTACCCTTATTTTGCAGAAAATCACTAATCTCCTCGTCGTCCTGAAAAACTTGCCAACATCGCTGATTGTCTGGAACGGTGGGGCGGTGCTTCACATGGATCTCGAACTTGTTGCTGGAATTCATTGGGATTTTTAAATTTCTTGCTGCCTTAGCAAGTCCATCAGCAACACCATTTTTTATGCGAGGCACACATGTCAAGGTATGATCAGAAAATAACTTCAAAATGTCTAAAACTGCATTACGGTAAACCCTCATGCGAGGATGCTTGGCTTGAAACTCACCCTTTACCTGCTTTATCACCAACTCTGAATCACCATAGACTGCAATTATTTTTGCTTTCAGCTTTCTTAGAATCTTAAGGCCAGCAATCAGAGCCTCATACTCCGCCTCATTGTTAGAACAGTCAAATGCTAGTTTGTAGGAACATACTCTCACATTGCTTGGAACCTTATCCGGAGCGGAAAATGGACTGCGTATCCAAACACCAATTCCAGCACCATCACTACCCACTGCGCCATCAAAATCCATGGTCCAAAGACCATCTTCATCCTCCTCTAAGTGCTGAAATTGCGTCAGCTCTGTTTTTTCTGTTTGCTGCCCATCGTCTTTAGCTGATTGCTCAACAGTAGCTTGCTTTTCTCGTCTTTATTTCTGTAGAACTTCTCTAAAGTTTTCAGTGATCTCTGGTATATCTTCTGCCTGAACTAATTGACTATCTATATCATTAAAACTATCAGCAAACAAAACAAACGACTCTAAGTCGGTATGTACATAATTTACAGGATGATTGATTGGTTTCTCCTTGCTTGTTATCATGTATTTCATCTTCTGCTCTCGATATAAATTTCTCATTTAACCGAAGACTGGAATTGTAGCATAGGAAAAATCTAACTGTAGTGTACCTTTCAGCTTTTCCCCCCAAGATCTAGAAAGGAGCATCCCAAATCGAGGAGGAATGTCCACCACAACCACATCCATCAAGACATTCTTCGCAGGAATTTGATCTAAACTTACTACCAAATCTTTGATGAGTCCGATACATCTCACGCGTCTGGAATCAAATGAATACAATGTTGGGAAAAATACTGAGAGGGGGGGGTTGAATCAGTATTTACTGCATTTTTAAAACTTTTACTTTTTCATGCTCTAAAACCCATACGCTACTTTGCTGAAGCCAACTAGCGTATACACGCGGATATCCTTCATAAAACTCGCGTATACACAGAGATCTAATTATGCCATTAGTTCTTCACTTATATCATTCCATCATTCATTCATTATATGTTCTATAAACAGTAAACATGTGCAGTAAGAACAGAATAAACCATCACACAAAGCATCACACATGAACACCAGGATTTTTAGGTGGAAACCCAAGTCGGAGAAAACCACCGCTGCAGTTGCTCAGCCTTCAATATTTTATTATAGAGAAAACATCTTACAACATATGTGCTGGCGCAGACTTGACCAGCACGCAGGCACCCACCTGCGCTCGTTTACCGGCCTCTCCTGGAAGGGAGCTCCAACCCCCTGACTCGTTTACCAGCCTCTCCTGGAAGGGAGCTACGACCCCCCGATCTCGTTTACCAGCCTCACCTGGAAGGGAGCTACAACCCCCTGACTGAAGGCTACAACCCTCACCACCACCTTGGACCACGTTTCATCAATTTTCACACTGGATCCAACAACTTCAATAGAACAACACTTGCAGGCCACGTTTCATCATATTTTCAGACTGGACCCTTTCCATACTTTTAAGCACGGACATACATCACCAACAAATACATATCAACACAGATCAGATAGCAGAAACACAGCAGAACAGATCAGATATTTCATACCCCTTGCTTCAGCAAACCCTAGTTTGCATACGCGCTTTTACTTCACTGATATCGCGTATATACGCGCTTCCGTCCACACAAAACAGCGTATACCTCAGTGTATATTTTATTGCGCATACGCGCTTTCTCTTCGCTGAAGCAGCGTATATACGCGCTTCCTCCGCGGCGAAGTAGCATATAGATCTTCAATCATTACAGAGTAGCATACTTTATCAGATCAGATATTCAGTTCAGATCTACCCTTTTGCTTCAGACAGATGTTCGCCTAGATGCTCGCCTCATCACAGATCTAAGCCTTCCATAATCAGATCTAGCAAATACAAGAGCAATTCAGATCTAGATCCCCTTCTTCATCATTGGTGCATCATACATTCAGATTTATCATTTAAGTGTAACCCTTTCCATTCAGATATACTTCAGAGAGAAGTATTCATTCAAGCTCAGACATCTTGCACCCACACTCATGATTTGCACAATGAATTTCTTCTCCTTATATAGGTTTACCCTTTGTCAATACCATGAGCCCCTTTTTCAATACCATGAGCCCAAAACCACATTACATCCGATGGTATTCCTGGACGGGGTCAATTAGGCGGATCATTACCCAATACAATGGGTCAATACCATGGTGATTACCCTTGGTTTTTCACTTTTAGAGCGCTTTAGCCCATACGCGACTTGTCACGTTCTTTTCCGCGTGCATACGCGACTTCCCTTAGACAGATCCGCGTATTCCTAGATACATACTCTTTTCATCAAGATTTAGCACATGCTGACTTCTTTTCTTCACTGCCTTCTGTACACACTACAGATACATCAGATTTACTTCATCAAGAACATATTCTATCAAGCACAACTTCATCAAGTAAGTTTCCATCTTCTTCATCAAGTGGGTTGCCATTCAATGACAACACTCAGCATCATATAACATCATTTCACATCAGATTTACATTATTTACCAAGTCCATCAAGTCAAGAATAACTTCATCAGGTAGTTTGCCATCAAGGACAACACATGTCAACAGTCACATGTCTTCATCTTCATTCAGTGGGTTTCCATCAAGGACAACACTCTGCATCATATTTCCAACATAAAAATCATGGTATTTCCTTGTAATATCTAAACCCAACTTTTCCATGATCGCCTTTGGCATTAGATTTTGCGAAGCACCAGAATCGAACATGGCATTGTGCAATACATATTCATGCAATCTCAAACTGATATAAAAGGGAGGAACATCACTGTCAGGGGACTCACCATCTAAATCAGGCCCAAATATCAATTCAGGCTGATCATCTTCAATATTTACCATGTCAAACATTGGATCAAAATTCAGAATTTTGGAGACTTGACCTCGATAGCTGCTGTTCTTCATAATTTCTGTCAAAGGGATAGATACCTTCAATTTGGAAATTTCATTTTCTAAACTAAAGGATAAAACTCTTTCAACTTCTTTGACCAGAACTTCTTTCTTTTCAGCCTTATCCTTCATTATACTTGACTGATTTGCCTTTTCTGCTGATGATGATTTACTAGTTGCGAGATCAATTGTCTCTTTTCCTTTCTTCTGTGGTATAGGCGAATCCATCTTTGGTGTTGAAGCCTCTTTTCTCTTCTGAATTGGGTTTATGGGCACATCTCTGTTTCTCAATGAGTACTGCTTCTGCTGAGCGGACAAAGCATTCATATATCCTCTTTGGTATTCATCTGATTCTTCCTCCAGATCTGCATCGTTTGCTAAAATGAAATCCTCATCTTTCTGTGCAGCTGAACTTTCTCCATATTCTTCATCCTCAGTGATGTAAATGGGTAGATCGTCGGGAGTAAAGAAGTGGTTTTGCTCACCTACTACATCATCGTCATCGTCTGAATCTTGACTCACAAAATTCTGCAAAAGAGGTGTTTTAATCTACTGCTGGGCTGCCGGCTCTTGTGCTCTCTGTTCACGCTGCTTAATTCTGAACTGTGGCTGCTGCTGGCCACGGTAGTTGGGATTACGAATCTGCGTTTCTGGCTTATCAAGCGTCATTCTTTTGAACATTTTTTCTATTTCATGAAGCAAGTGTTGTTTTGATGCAAATGTGGAAGCTTCTTCTTTTATGGTTACTCTTTTCTCTACTTTCAACTGGGCTCTCTTATCATTCAGATTTGCTTCAACACTAACAACAATCTTCTGCATATCTTCCAAGGTAGGCGGATCTCTGTCTCGTAGTGAATAAGCCATCTCCGAATCGAAACCGTCCGGGAATTTAAGGAGAGCTGACTTTTTAGATGGTCTTAAGTCATCTGGGATTGCATTATAAACTGTATTGAATCTGATAATATAATCCTGAACGGACTCACCAGGATTACGCTTGATGCTGGTATACTCAGAAGTAATCTGTAGCGGATCTTTTTTCATCTCCCACCGATCTAAGAATTGTGTCTGAAGCTCTTGTAATGTATTGATACTTGCAGGCTGTAGAGCTCTGAACCATTTACGAACCTCACCTCCAAAAGTCTGGGCGAACAACATCATGGACACATTTTCTTCATCTATTTCATGCAGGTCCAAGAAATTTGTCATTTTAACAATATGCTGCTGAGCGGATATACTCTGTGGAGTGCCATCAAATATTGGAATCTTACTCTGATAATCAGCAAGCATAGGATCCAAATTCGCAGGTAAAACAAGAGGTGCGAATCTCGCAGCCATGGCTCTTGGCGGATTTATAATCTGTTGTCTCAGAGAAACAGGTGGAATGGGAGCAGTAGGTGAACGAGGTGTATGCGGTGGAGATGGGGGAGGAACTACTGTTGATTGCTGATCAGAGATCTCAGACTGTACGGGAATGGTAGGGATAAAGGGAGGTTCAGTGGGAATCCGTGAACCGGATGCAATCTCAGATGGCCCAAGAGTTTGTGAAGCAGATTCAATGAATTCGGGAATGTTGGTTGCCACAATGGAGTTTTGAAGATTTAAAATATAATTATCGATAGATCTATTTGCCTGTTCAACTTCTAGATACTTGATGAACTCAAGATTGATGACGGTAGAACCAGTGGCACTTTCGGATTTGGTTTCAAACAATGATAACTCAAACTGATCGTCAAAATCAATATCTTCAATGTATTCAAAAACAGTGGGGTATGAGTGAGATTTGACCAAAGGAATAATGGGAGCTTCTTGACGGAAAATTCTTGGGATTAGGTTGGGGTTTTCATATACTGGAGGCGGATTTGGATCAGGATTTGATCTGGTATGCCTTTTTGAAGCCAGTGTATTGATCTACTCAAGAAGAATTCAAGGGACACAATAGATTATTTTCAGCCTATCGACTTCTAGACTCAATCATCCAAAGGTATAGAACGAATAAGTATACTGGGGTAATTTGCAAATTGAGTGCTGCATTCACAAGCTAACCGGAGATCGACTGAAGTAGCGTTTATCTACTTCCGCTTATGCATGGCAAAAGCGTTTCGAAAGCTACCTGGTGTGACTTCAGACTCCGTCTAAGACTCATGAAACAAACACATCAACAAGCAAACCATTGAGATTTTTCCCCAGTATGGTCGCCACTATGTTAGTGCTCAAATCTACCTTAGGCTGAAATAAGGTAAAACTCAAGGCTACATCAAACCACGCTCAGCCTCGTAGCTAGCCCTACGAGGACAAGAGAGGGCTCTCTCCAGGTATATCTCGGCAAAAGGTCTTCAAAGGGGCTGAGATGACTTATAATGAATACTGATTTTAGGCTAGTAAAGAGATAGGAAAGTTTGATTTTTATTTTTTGGGTTTTCGTTAAAAAAATGGGAAAAACAATTTTGGGTCCGGGGATAAGGCCAGATCTTTGCAGAATTCGAGTTGGGGCAAGGTAGGCAGTAGTCTTGATGCTTTTGATTATGTGTATGGATGGATCAGATCGACAAGGAGCTGAAGAGGGCAAGGGAGAACAGGAATCCTCTCCAAACAAGCGAAAACATGTAAAACTAAACAAATTTAAAGGCAGAGCACTGGAAACAATGGATTCAACCTCATTTACTCATTCATTTAGTTTCAGAAGCATAAGAATGGAATGGAATACATTAAACATGAAAGAACTTAAAATAAACTGAGAGAAAACACCATCAATAACTGAAAGCCACAAGAATCCCAACAGGTGCTGCAAAACCTCTGATCTTTCCTTAGCCAAAATGTGAAAAATATGTACAATAGTGTGCCAAACTTTTCCCAAGAGTCCAACCTGTCCAACCTCTGAAAATGATTGAGAAAATACATCATATAGACCATCCTAACCCCTTCCCACACCTCTACGGGTCGAATTCCTCCTTCTAGGAGCAGTTTCAACTAATTCTAAACAAGGATCTAGAATATAGGCAGCCAAACAACTTGCCTCTAAAAGGAAGGAAACTGATTCTTACATTTGATTTTTACTTTTTTAGGAGTGAATCATCTAGAATAGGTAAAAGTGAGTCCAAGTTACATGCCAACCATAAAATTACATCAATATAACTCAAAAATTACACCCACAAGCAAAACTAGTCCAACTGGCCGAAATCCTGAGCTGGAAGATGAAAAATTGACCAAAAATCTCTATGCGTCGCGCGCCTGAGCTCTATGCATCGTGCGCCTTTCAGCCTACTTTTGGGGCACTTTCCGGCATCAAAATCAAGTTCATGATAGCTTGTTGGAAAGCCCTGGATGTCGGCTATCCAGCCCAAGTGGAATTTCCCAGTTTGGAGCTCATTTGCCTCTCCAAAACTTCATTCTCCCACAAGTACTTCCTGCTGGTGCAAAAGGTGGCAGAAAGGTGGTTTTCATGGTGTTTTTGGCCCTTTTGATCATCCAGAACTTGATGAAATGCTTTGTCCATACTGGAGCATGCATAACTTACCATGAAAAATCCAAACATATAAATTTTTCCTCCAGCAAGTGTCCCAATCATAAGCGAGCGCATCGACGCGCTACGCGTTGGGCTGAAAAACCTGTTTTGAGACCAAAATTTTCCAAAATGACAAAAACTTCTTCAAATTTGCTCAAATTCAGAGCGAAGACCCTCCATCATGTATCATGCCCAGCCAATGAAGCCTCGGCCAAAATCTGAAGTGGATCAAGCCTCTTCCGCCGTTTTAGTGCTCTGCTCAACCTCCTTTTCAGAATCTTCATTTTTGCTTTGCAGACGTGCATGCGGGCCCAATAATGACCTTTCATGTGACGGAGCATACCTTTGTCTCTATTTGCCTTTGCCAACAACTTCTCCAGATGAATGTTAACATGCGTGAGGCAAGAATCTCGATCAGCCGGTGTCATATCACCAGGTCTCTTCCGTCGTGGAGATAGTACTCGTCGTGTAGCTGCAAATAAGGCCCTGTGGCCTCGCTGGTATGTCACATACACTGGAGCACTGATATGCTCAGTCTCAGGAATGTCAGGCTGGTGTGAAGGCTCTCTCTCATCATGAACTACCTCGGGAGGCGGCTGTGGCACTGCGAAGAAGTCACGGGAGATGAAATCCTCCCAAGTAATGCCCTGCTCTGTCAACTGATAAACCACCATGATTTTGATCAGCGCGTAATGATATATATTGCTATGCTGCTGTACTGGGGTTTTCTTCTGTACAAGAAATTTCATCCTCTCTATGTTGCGATACATGAAGTATGGAATGCTCATCATACGTACCCTCGTGAAATGCATCAACAAACAAACATGGTACGCATAGAGACGCGAGAATCTGCCCTCGCAACTGAAATATCGAATGATCAGTTTCATCAATGGTGCAAACTCATCCTTTAGAAATCTAAAAGGAAATACCCTGCTCAGCTGCCTGATAAACCCAGGTTTGATGTATGGCTCATAGTAGGATCTCTCTAGTTGCTGTCGTTTGTTCCATTCCTCTCCTATGTTTGGTATTCCGGTGGCCTGAGCAATGGTCTCTGGTGACAGAACGAAATCTACTCCGGCAAGGTTTACACGGCCATCATGTAAATGTAGAACAAATAGACGAGCTAGCTCATGATGATGCTAGGTTTTTGAAATCATCTCACAGTATTGGAAACATGACTGATGCTGAAAACAATCCATTGCAAGCGGGCAAGCCTGCAATTGAGCCAAAGAAGTAGGCTCCTCCCTGACATGCCTACCACTTTTGCCACTTTTGTGAGACCTCCGTGGCACATTAATCTCTGCTGTGGAATCACTGTCATACTCCTGCTCATAAACTAAATCTGTCTCTGACATGGCGCTGAAAACAAGATGTTTGCAAAATATATGCTGATATAGGTATAGTGAAGACAAGAGTTCAGTGTATGCTTTACTCCCAAATGTGTCACATGTGTATCAAAGTATTATAGGAAAGCCACAATGATAATGGTTCTGTCAAATGAGTTTGCATGAAAAACAGTCACTGCTTTGATTATAAGGGGATTTGACAAGTGAGTAGAAAAGAGTGTAATGTGGGGGAAATAACTATTAGGAACAAAAGTGACAATAGCCCTTGCAGTGTTTGACAATATCAACGGAGGATGTGGACAAGTGAAAATGGGACTATGTTATAACATGAATGATAAACAGTGTGACAATGACAATGGCAATAATAATGACAACAGTGATGTAATGGCCAAGAGAGCGTGGGGCTAAGGTAAATAATGAGTAAGGACACCACTGACAGTGGAGTAACGAGCATATCAACAACACGAGCTTGAAAACCCACACGATCACTAACATTTGTTTCAAAACCTAAGAAGTGGTTTGGAAATAAACATAGGGTTTACATTTCTCCATTTAAACACTTGTTTCTCCACTTTCAAAACACCATAATCATGTCCAAAATTCATGATCAAATGTGAAGAACCTACTTGCCAAAGCGAGTTTGAGGAGATTTGGTGTGAATCGGGCGAAGGAGCAAATGTTCCGGGGCACGATGCTCTGTGCGTCGCGCGCGCTTACCCGATTGCACGCTGTAGCACGTGTATGCGTACGCGTGCTAATTGCACGGTGCTGTGAAGCCAGTGCGTCGCGCGCCTCTTGTATGCGTCGCGCGCACTTCCACTCCAACTACATGGCTCTGAAACACTCCAAACTTGACTCCAACACTCCGACTCGACTTTGCTTTGGAAATTTATGAAAAGGATTTGTCTTCAATGCTTTATATAGGTTGGAAAATATCTCACAAGAATCAGATTTGCTTTTAATTTTCTCCATAACCCACTTTGCAATGTTTGGCAATCTTGGCACTTTGTCATTTAATGCAATTTTGTCTTTGGCTTTTCACTGTTTTTTCTGAGTCTTGGACTGATGAAACTTGGTTGTTTTTGCAGGGATTTTGGCATTTTGGCTTCGGCAAAGACCAGATGCTGCTTTGAACTTTCTATGGTGGAACAAATACATAATTATTACAAAAAATAAATTTGACAGTTTCTAGTTCCAAAACAGAGTTTTGGACTAGAAATGTCTTCAAATGTTTTTAAGAATAAAAATATGAAATGGGAACCTTTTCCAAACCAACCTCATGGCCTGCGGGATTTTATCACATGTATCAAAAGACTGAAAAACCCTAGACTCTAGGACTAAAGACTTTTTTTGACGAAAATAATCATTTATGACCATGAATGACGTGACCTGAACTTCAGTGATTTTTGAGGAATTTTAATTAGCCCTGCAGGTACAAGCATGAGGAAATACAAGACGACCAAACCCTCTCGTCAGTCAATGGCATGCCCCTAGCGAAATGTAACGAAGTGGAATGAGCGAGACACCTAAAAAATGATATGCAAAAAGCGAAATGATCTCTGACGGAGGGCTGTAAGGACCGACTCTAACAAAAACTTAACTTTTGGATGGTTGAACTACATTTGGCATGTGAAGTAATGTTGTGATCTAAAATATTTTGTTTTTAAAACTTAATTTTTGGATGTTGAACTACATTTGGCATGTGATATAATGTTTTGTTTTTATCGGATAGTTGAACTACAATTGGAATGTGAATTAATGTTGTGATATAATGTTTTTGTTTTTAAAACTCAAGTTTTGGGTGGTTGAACTACATTTTTCATGTGATTATGATATAATGTTTTGTTTTTACAATTCAAGTTGTTGTTTTCCAAACAAACAAAAAAATCACATGAATATATGTACATGTAGATCTATAATGTATATATATCCATTACGTGCAACATTTTTCATCAATGCATGTATAGAAAAGCTACTTTTAGTTAATTCCATTCTAGAACATATATATCCAGTATGTGCAACATTTTTCGTCAATGCACATAGAAAATCTACTTTCAGTTAATTACATTCTAGAACATATATATCCAGTACTTCAACATTTTTCATCAATGTAAATAGAAAAGCTACTTTCAGTTAATTGCATTCTAGAACATATATATTTAGTATGTGAAACATTTTTCATCAATGCACATGGTAAAACTAATTGAACAGTTAATTGCATTCTAAAACATATATATATCCAATACATGCAACATTTTTCATCAATGCACATAGAAAAGCTACTTTCCTTTAATTGCCTAGAACATGTATATATCCAGTATGTGCAACATTTTTTATCAATGCACATAGAAAAACTACTTTTAGTTAATTACATTCTAGAACATATATATCCAGTACTTGCAACATTTTTCATCAATGCACATAGAAAAGCTATTTTCAGTTAATTGCATTCTAGAACATATATATATCCAATACTTCTAGAACATATATATCCAGTACTTGCAACATTTTTCATCAATTCATATAGAAAAGCTACTTTCAGTGAAATGCATTCTAGAACATATATATATTCAATACATGCAACATTTTTCATCAATGCATGTATAGAAAAGCTACTTTCATTTGATACTAGTGTGCATGTACCAAAACAATGTACATGTGCAAACACTTTCACAAATAACATAACAAGGCAGTTCAATTTTTAATTGAGTTCTGGAAGTTCTAAAACATGAATCCAAAGAGAAGAAATTGTTGGGCAGTTCAATCAAAAAATTTCAATGGAATGCCATCTTCAATGATCCATTCATGATCGGATTTTGACATTTTCCATTTCTTAATTTTCGTTTTTTTCTTTGATTGACCCTCTATTAACTTTATGTGTGTTGCACACACCAAGTGACTATATTGACAACTTATGACATCAGGTTCATAGTCTTCAAAGTAAACAAAATCCCCACTTTGATTATTTTGTCTGAAAAAATAACCTTTCAATATAATAGATCCTCTGTCATATGGAAACCCATGATCATTATAGTTTTCTAATAATTTCATCTTTCGTTTAGTGCAACGCATCAAATACTACTTCACATTTTCATCGTTGTCAGTAGGTGCAATTACAGCAAAAACATCTCCTGCACAATAAAACAAACTTATGTATTTAAATTTAGATCATAATTAACATGAAAATTTAACTTTAAAATAATTTTAGTATCTATTTCTAGATCTCTATCATTTGAAATCAATTCAAATGTTACCTTCTCTAACAAGATCAGAAACTCGATCACCATCGGATGATATTGTAGTCTCATCTGATTTCATTTCTTCAAACATTGCAACGAACATTTTCCCCTTTGTATTTAGCTCTGTATGTTTCCAATATTTTACATACATTTTGTTTTCACAAACATCGTTGGATTCTGTGTTGTCTATGCAAACATGACAAAAACAATAATATTTTCTTTTATCCAATGCAAACACATTTGTGGACAACTTTGCTTTAATTGAATGCAATTTTCCAGTCCCTTTTATTGTTTCAACATCATTTCCAATTGATCTATCTACATCTTCGATCTCAATATGCCAAAAAAACCTTTATATGGAAAATTCAAAGAAGAATGTAAATATGATATCAAAATACCATCAAAGATAATCATTGTGATAAATGTACACTGTTTAAAATTGGATATCCAATAAAAATTAAATTGAATGTACCTTTGCACTTCCCTTGATCGGTTAGTCTCATGGATTAGAGCAGTGATGCACCATTAAACAAATTCTTTAGCGTCCACAAGTCAGTTTGCAGAGGGGTTCATTTTATATCTTCGAAGTGCTTGTCTTATGCATGCCCCTGCACCGTCATGTTCTCCTTTTGCATGGCTAGTCTCAAAGAAATTCCAACAATGTTTAATGCAGGTTTTCTTATGAAGAAAACACAACCAAAATAATGATTGTGAAGATTCGAATTGACCTGGGCATCCATCTGACCATATCCAATGTTCATTGAATTTTATTCCATGACTTTTTCAATGAGTCATAAATCTTTCCAAAACAGCGTTGTACAAAATATGTATCATGTGTACGATCGTCACTGATATAAAATTGATATTATTTAATAACATGTCGATTTTCACTGGTGATTTCTATATGATCCCCGTTTTGTTTAGCATGTCTATATAAAATATGGACGAGCATGGAGACTTGGTCAGAATGATAATATTCACTCTGAATTTCTTTTTGTGGAACAAATGTGTAGTTTTCTGCAAAATCAATTACTAACAAAATGGTCCCTGGTGGAAAAACTTCACGGGATTTTTTGAATGCAAGTCTTGCCATCAAGCTCTATCGGAATGCTTGGTGTATTTATAAATTTCTGCCTCAAAATTTCTCAAAAAATCTATCACAAAAATTTCATCTTGTTGTAATTCAATTCTTTTAGCACTATTTGGACCTTGAATCAATGTATGGATTTATTCATATCTCTTCCATTTCACTTTCATGTTGGACAATGATTGATGATTTATATCAGTACAATATTTGTTTTGAAATTTAGTCAAATTTCCACAATCATCGCATTTTTTACCACCAATATATTTCTTTTCGTAAAATAATTCATCGCTTTCTCTTCCTCATAGAATTTGAGATATGAAATCAAGGATAGTGGAAGGAGGAGGTGAATCTTTCCAAAATGTTCTACCAAAATTAAGGAATGTGTCATAATATAACTTAAATTCCACATGATAACGACAACAACAACTGTCACGTACGGTGATAGGTTTTACATACCATGGTTTTTGTTGAAAAAAAGCATTGATTGAGACATGAATTTCACTTCTCTTCTTTGAACTTGTTAAAAAACTCTATCTGAGTGGCGTCCAAGAAATGTTTTTCATGTTCTTCATATGGATTTCGTGCTATTCTTCTTCACATCACATCCCTTGCATTTGGAGAAACACGTGAATTTTTCTTCCAATATTCATATATTATTTTTTTAACATTTTCTACAAGTCTATCTTTGTATGGTTTCCTACAAGTAGCTCTCCAACAAGCGATTTCATCATTTACATCTATTTGCAATAAAAAATTTCGATGTTTGTGAAAATTTTTTCGTGAGGTTCCTAATGCTCGTGCCATATATTTTACCAAGTGATTCTCTTTAGTACTTGATGAAACTAATGCCATATGCACTGCTCTACGTACAATTGAAACATTTTTCTGTCTAGATCTTCTAATTGAATTTATAGCACTATTTATATTTTATATCACATTTTCCTTCATTTTTTTTATCTTTTGTTGATTTTCGAATACCCAATAAAGTCATAGGTTCTTTTAATTTCCTTAATGATAGGAGACCTTTCAACATTTGGGCTTGAACTGTCACATTTTCCTTTATGAAGTACGTATCAAAAATGCATTTAACATGATATCGTATAACATGGTCAGCTCTTTTATCTCCATATGTGTGAATGTCAACATTTTCTAACATCTCATCATCGACATTGATTTCATCTGTACATATTCGAATGAATAGTACATAATAAGTTTACATATTCAATAAATAACTAAATTAATAAATATGTATAATTTCAATAATATGTGCATGTGTTCAACATATATATATATGCCTTGTGATTCAATTTCTTCACTTGAATTTCTTTCAACATTCTCACCATCTTCAATCATTGGTTCAATATCTCTTTCAGTTTCTCTTTCAAAATTTTGTATCTCATCATAAATATTTTGAGGAATATCTCTCTCTCTTTACATTGCAAAATATTTTTCAAATTAGTTCATCAGATAAAAATTAAGCTTCACATTTTACACTAGGAAAATTTTAAATATCAAACTCATAATATTTACATTTACATAACTGCTTCAACTTCTAGTTGAGGTTGATTTTCCCTTTCAATATTTGAGAGTGCTTCTCTCTTTCTTTTGCGAGATTATCTCCCTTGTTCTCTACGTTTCTTAGGTTCTCTTCTTCGATCATATTTTCTCGCGCAATTCCTTCGAGTTCCTTTGATAATAGAGTATGAAGTTCAAAAAATTTCCTTCAAAAATTTAGACAAAAACTCAATTAAAAAAAACATCACAAAAGATTTAATTTAAAAAAAAAAAAAAAACTCATTTTAATTTTTTTTCAAAAAATACATACTTCAATCCAAAACACTTACTTTAAAAAATCCAAGAAAAAAATGTCATATAAAAATGAAACGAAGCTCAAAATATTTCCTTCCAAGTCCCTGCAAAAGAAATTCATTTAAAAAGTTAGACAAAAACTCGTTTTAAAAAATCATTATAAAAGATTTACTTCAAACCAAAACACGTACTCTAAAAAATGTCACTTCCAAAAATACCTCCAAAAAATGTCCATTTAAAAGTAATTCCAACTTCTTAAAAAATACCACTTTAAACAATACTTCAAAAAAGCCTCTAAAAAAATATCACTTTAAAACATACCTCCAAAAAAATGTCCTTTGAATACTAAGCCTAAAAAGAGTCCTTTCAAAATTAAGTCCAAAAAATATCTTTTGAAAATTAAGCCCAAAACCTCTAAAAACAAAATACATCCAAAAAAATGTCCTTTGAAAATTAAGCCCAAAACCTCTAAAAGCAATGAAAATTAAGCCCAAAACTTCTAAAAACAAAATACCTTAAAACCAAAAAATGTCTTTTGGAAATTAAGCCCAAAAACCTCTAAAAACAAAATACATCAAAAAAAATGTCCTTTGAAAATTAAGCCCAAAACTTCTAAAAACAAAAATACTTTAAAAAAAAACAATTAAAATTAAGCCCAAAACTTCTAAAAACAAAATACATTAAAAAAACAATGAAAATTAAGCCCAAAACCTCTAAAAACAAAATACCTTCAAAAAAAATGAAGCCCAAAAAACATCCAAAAATGTATCACATACCTCGTAGAAATGTCCTTTGAATGTACCTCCAAGAAAAGTCTTTAAACCTAAAACAATCCTTTGCAAAAATGTCCTTTGAATGTACCTCCAAGAAAATTCCTTAAACCCAAAATAATCCTTTACAAAAATGTTCTTTGAATGTACCTCTAAGAAAAGTCCTTAAACCCAAAAAAAATTATCTGCAAAATTAGACCTTTGCAAAATCAAACCAAAAGAAGAAATATGAAAAATTATGCAAAAATAATGAATTCTTTTATGTCAATTTATATTGCTACGAAATGCTTTTTTTAGGGGCTTTGTTGTATTTTCTGGCTGACGGAAATTCAAGTAAATTTTCAGCCAAACTTCTGTGTCGTTAGACTTGATGGGCCGTCGACACAAAAAACAATTCGGCCGAACTTTTTTTTTAAAGTTCGGTCGAACTAACACGTCTGCAATTACGCAGAGCCAAGCTCTGAATACATATCTTCAACTTTGGACTGATTAAACTCCATAAAACATTCTGAATTAAATGTCGGAACCAAGATAAGAATTTTCAGAATTCAATCTACTTTCAGGAAATATAAATTTTATGGAATTCCATAAATATTTACTAATTTTAATTAAATTTGTAAGAAAATGGGTGCAAACAATTTCTGAAGGTCATTATGATTCAGTGAAATCAATATTATGTATCTTCCAAAATGCACTATAAAAAAATTGAAAAAATTATGGTGCATTACATTGGTCTGTCGTCTGTAATGGGTAGTTTTTAGATTTTTAGTTTATAACTTATATGTTGAGAAATTTTGTGCGTCGCAAAACATATTCAAAATATGCAGTTTTTTCATATTGGATCAGTTCAAAAAATTCTAGTAATTATGATCTGCGTCAGTTGGTTTTGTAAATATAACAAAACCGAAGTAGACTCTGTCTAGATTGTTGTAACACATTTTGTTTCTTAAAAGCACAAAGTTTCAAAGAATACACCAGTGCATATTAACATGAATTTTTATGAATCCTTTGATTGTTAAAAAACACACACTCAAAGAAACACTAACTTGACATATCAAATGTTTATAAAAAAATTCCAAAAAATAAGTAAAAGAAAGCTAATAAAATTGCTAACAACTTTTATTTTTATCGCAAAATGAAATTATAAACAGAAATTTTGTTTTGGCTTGCAGAATTTGAAGAACAAAAGAAAAAAAATGATTTTTTTCTCTCAAAAAAGGGCAAAAAGTGTAACCTAACTTCACATTTTCACCCTGGAAATATTCCACCTCATGTACTCCAAAGAAGCATTTGAAGGTTTTTTCATATAATTATTTCCCTTCCAATAGTTTGAGTGCCTTGTCAACATGTTGAACATGATCCTTTCAAGACTTGTTGTAGATTAGTATATCATTAAAAAATACTAACACAAATTTTCTAAGGAGGGTTTTGAAAATGGAATTCATCAAACCTTGCAATGTGGAAGGTGCATTAGTAAGGCCAAAAGGCATGAAAAAAAATTCATAATGACCTTCATGAGTTCTGAATGTTTTCTTCGAAATGTCTTCAACCTTCATTCTAATTTGATGATATCCTGAACAAAGATACATCTTGGTGAAGTAAATTGCTCCATGTAATTCATATAACAATTCATCAATAACAAGAATGGGAAATTTATCTCTAATAGTGAGCTTTTTGTGCTCCCTATAATCCGGACACATACGCCATGATCCATCCTTCTTGTGAACCAATACTACTAGAACAGAGAAAGAACTTTTACTAGGTTGAATTATACCAACCTCTAACATTTTTGCAGTTATACATTCAATTTCACTCTTTTGGGCATAGGGATATCTGTAAGGCCTGAGGTTCGGAGGAACACTTCTTGGAATGAAGTGAATAGCATGATCATAATCACGAATAGGTGGGAGTCCTTAAGGAGTCTCAAATACCTTAGAATGATTTTCCAAAAAAATTTGGAGATATAGAGAAATAGATGATTTCGATGTTTGAACTTCTAGTGAGCATAATTGTGCAATTATTCCCCGTTGCTCTTTATTCAAAATATTTGTCAAGCCATTAGAGCTAATTATCTTCCATATTTTCCTTGTGTTACCCCTTAATTTAATTTACTTTCCTTCCCAAAAAAATTCATGAAAAGTTCTTGAAAATTAAAAGCTATTGTCCCCAAAGATTGTAACAATTGGACTCCTAGTACAACATCAACACCACCCATTGGAATGGAAAACATTGAACTATTCAATACATATTCACCCATGGATAGCTTGATATTATGGCACTTTCCAGAGCAATTTATATTTCCTCCGTTTTTAACCATCACTTGACACTCTAATGCTCGATATAGAAAGCAATTTAATTCCTTGGTTATCTTACAATGAATTAAATTATGGTACTACCTGAATCAATCAAAACTATTAACTTTTTCTTCATGATATATATGTTTATCTTGAGAGTTTGAGGAGTGGTATTCCTACCAATTCATTACAATATATGGTGGGATTAATTTCTTCTTTCTTTGGAGTTGGTTCCTAGTGTACATATTCTTCTTTTGATGTTTCTTGTTCATTTTCTTCCTCCTCTTCACAATCTATGTAACAAAATCCTTAGTGTATTTTCTATCACAATTATAACAAAATCCTTTTGCTCTTTTTTCCTCCAATTGTTGTGGTGTGAACCTTGTAGGTTGTGGAAAGCTAGAAGCAACAACACTTCCCTCTTTATAGTTGTAAGTGGTAGACTTACTTGTTTCCATAATTTTTCTTTCAACTTTTCTTTCCACCTTGAATTCCTTCTCCAATGAATTAGGTTCCCAAAATAAAACCTCAGGTTGGATTTCATCCTTTAAAATTTCTATGAATACATCAATCCTATGTTCTTTTGGAATATCATTTACCTCAATATTCAATCTTTGGAAGTCCTCAATGTGATCTACCATTGAACCCTTTTTCTTGAGATTTATCAATTGGATAAAGAAGGTATTTCACTTTGTATCCTCATAATGTGCTACCAATTGTTCCGCAAAAATTGTCCAAGTGACAATTTATTTATGAGAAAAAAGCCATCAATACAACACAAATTGATTTTGTTCTAAATATAAAGATGCAATGTGTCACTTTTGTGTGTTCGACTCATTATTTAGATCAAAGAATTTCTCCATTTGTAGTATCCATGTTACCGTATCTTTGTAATCAAACTTCATCATGTTAATATTTAGAATGTGGATATTCTTCAACCCACTATTGGAGTCTCTAAAATCAAAGTTCATATTATTTTTATCCTCATAATGATTTTCATGGAGTACATTTTCACCATTAGGAATCATTTCTTGGAGCAACTTTGTCAAACCTTCCTTCAAATCTTTCAGGTCTCTTTTCATTTATGTTTTTAAACCATCCTTAAAACATTCCATCTCAACATCTATGCCATCCTTCAAATATTATATGTCTTCTTTTAAACCATTCTTCAAGCCATCCATCTTATCTTCCATTTCATTTTTTGTTACTCTTTGCGAAAGTGAAATTTCTTGCACTTGGTCTCATAATTTTGATATATCATGTCGCATTTCTTCCTCTTATTCATGCGTCAAAATAGAGCTTTATGGTTTCTTACTAGGTATGTCTACTTTTTATGTTTTAGGAATTTTTAATCAAACAACGATATATATACTTCATTATGCCCTTTAAATCACTTCAAACTAGTTTTTCAAACAAAATTTATGCAAAATTTTAAAAAATACACATATTTTTCTTGCTTTTTAGTAGTTCAATATTGAAACTATTGTATCTTTGTAATTTAGGCTCTTCAAGGTCTGAAATTATATCTTGTGGTATCTCTTTGAGTATTATTTCCAACTCCATAATTCATATCAAAATTGTATTCTTCAAGATAAATGTATGCCAAATCTCCCACAATGACCAGATTATGGCCTAGTTTCATAGAGCAAACTTGTATGAAATGTCGTGTGTCATTGTTTCAATTTTCGACCCTAAAATTTCTACAAGAGAGACTAATTTTTTTTCACTTTCTATCACTTCTTACAAAATTCAAATTTGATTCTTGAAGAGAAAGTTATGCCTTTTTTCCCTTGGTCACTTGTTTAGGACTGAATCCTAGAGCATGCAGAAACCCTAAATTATTAAGCCTATATCTCATAAAATATAGCAAAACAAGATCTGAAATTCTTAAATGAAGTTCAACATTATTGTTACTCCATGTGGTTGAAAATTTCGCTTCTGAAGCTTCATAGAAAAAATGTTATAGCAAAAATTCCAAGATGACTTGTTAAAAGCAATGAAACCCTAGAATCCAAATCTTCGATACCAAATTTTAAGCAACCAACTCACAAAATAGAACAAAATATAGATCAATTACTTAAAATTATCCTCTTTGAGGGGTAAACCTCCATTATATTACATAAATGAAAAATTCTTGGATGATACAAATTACTAGACCTCCTTACTATATATAGGAGTCTAAGGGGTCACAATATAATTAGAGCCTACATAACAATAATAATGTAAGGATACAACAATAAAAACGATGGGCTTATATAGGGAATAACAATAACAATACAGCGGCTACACTAATATTATAGGGACCTATCGTTGTTCCTCGATGGTAGTCGCTAGAAAAATGGTATATTAGGAGTGGTATCTCCATCCAATGGTGGTTGGGTGAGGCATATTGGGAGTGGTGGCTTGCAAATTCGTGTGAGTAGAGACTTCCTAGCCTGTGGTGGTCAACAATATTGGTAAATGGATAGTGGCTCCTAGCGGGTGATGGTCGGTTGAACTATGAAAAAGATTATATTGTTATAATAATAAGAGAACGAAAAGAAGCATAATAGTAGCAGGTGGTTTTTTTCCTTTCAGGGTTTCCACCATAAATACTTATGTCTTCTTGTGCATGTTTTTATTTACGTTTATCATGGCTCTTATGTGTTGATTTTATGCTACATTTATATTTAGATTATAATGTGTATGGTTTTTTAGTGATTCAACAAAAAGGGTGAAAATTTTATAAGTGCCATCACTACCAATTCACACACCCCCCCCCCCCTCTTGGTAGTGATCTACGTTTCCAATAAGTGGTATCAGAGCCAAGTTATCTCTATTAAAGCTTAACTCCTTGAGAGTGGATCGTGGACAATGGCTAAGAATAAGAAGGAGATGTCTCAAAAGAAGAAGAGCAACAAACAAGTCAGAAATATTTCATATTCAAGAGAACCCCCTTTTTTTTGTCAAGAATGGTGAAAATTTACTAAGTTCCTCTTGCACATATAGTGATGCCTGAGGCTCTTGAGATTGATGGGTTAGAAGATGATGATTAATCGATTGGGATTGATCTTTTGAGTAGACATGGAGGTAATCCTTTTGGAGAAGAAATCAATAACGATGATGGAGAAAAGGAAATATCAGTTGAAGATAAAAGTTATATTATCACAACATTGGCTCGAGTACAAAGGATCTTACTTGAAAATAGAGATTTCAAGAAATTGCATCATTGAAGAAAGAGAGAAAAATTTCAAGGGAGAAATTTTTTATCTAAAAACTCAAATGGAAGAATGAAGGAAAATTGAAGAAGGAATGAGGAAGTATTATACTATGACAGGAATATCAATGTCAAATATTGGAGGATGAAGTAGTTTGATTAAGAAGTGAACTAGGGAATAAAACCTCCCAGCTGCAAGAGGCAAGGAACCCTAAAGAGGAAGCAAGCAATCAAACGAAGGATAGAAAATAAAAATGTGAAGAACTGAAAGTTGAAGAAAATTCTACAAGAGAATAATTAGAAAGGACGAGAACTAATAAATTACATGAAAATCAGATTATATTGGAACAACTAGTAGTAGTGTGAAAAAGGAGAGACATCAGAAAGATTGGCAGCCATTAAGGGAGAAAAATAATGAGCCAAGAAAGGTATATTCACCAAGAAAATATATTTCTCCCTTAATTAGAAATGTTAAGTGTTTTGGCTATCAAAAATTTGGACATATAGTAGAAAATTAAAGAAGTAAGGATATCAGTAAAGAGATAAAGTCCTCTTAACAAAAGGAGCAACTAAAGGAAAAGTAGCCTCAAGCAAGCATGCAAGGAGGATTTCCCTCATCGCAAAGATCCTCAATAGTTAGGTATTATAGTTATTTTTATGGTTATTATTTCGCATGCAAGTATTTTTTCCATATGGCTATTGACTACTTAGCATATGCACAGAATAGAAAATAGATCAACAGAATATATTGGTTTATTTCTTTGTTCCTTGGCCACATAAGGTGTTATGTGTGTGACAATATTGGACATAAGGCTAAATATTTCAAGTTTCCCATGTGTTATAGGCAATCTATTCAAAGGGATAAAGTAATGCAAGGCCAAATATACAAGAAGAAAGAAGGTGATGCACATGTCAAAGATCAACCTATCAAAGTGTGGGGGAGAAAGGAGCAACAAGCGACTCCCACCAAAAACTAAGGCTTGCATGATCTTAAGGGGAGCATATGGCTGCATCTTGAGTTGCATGTTGACCATTGGAGGTGCAACCATATCAGAGAGATTTTATGAATTTGCATGTTAGGAAGGAGATGCATGAGCTCAAGGGGGGATACATTAAGTTTGAAGTATTAATTATATTTCATATTTTTAATTATTAATATATGCAGCAAAAATCTTGTGGCCAAATTGTGGGAGAATGTTTTCATGTCATAGAAGTTGGTTTTGTGATCATTCCTTTTATTGTTGATTATATGTTGTAATCATTTAAGTTACTAATGGTGAATCTGCTCAGGGTTTTGTGATCAATAAAAAAGCTTGAACTCTTCATATAGAGAGTTTTCAAGGGGTCGAGGATGATCACGCTTTCAGGGGAGCATTCTTGCTTCCAATGTTCCAACATATTTATCACATTGTATTCATTATGGAGGAGCTAGTTATGCATGTATTTGACATTGTCTATTGCAGGAAGATGTTGAAAAACGTTTTGTTGTGTCTAACTCGTGGATATTCAAATACGTCAGTATGCTTGCATGGAAAATATAGTATGTTTCTAGTTCCTACATTCTTAGATTACGTTTATATAATGTATTGTCATACATGTGAGGCTACTATGGAGATCAGATGATGGTGCTTTGGAGTTAGCACATCTAGAGTATGCATATTATTTAATTATGTTTCATATATCGAGATGTGTGATGCATGTTGTTGTTGAGATATTTTCACTTATATGGTTGAGTTGTGATGAGTTTATGAGATTAGTGTGAATGGATAAGACCTTTAGAGGGGTATTGTTGAAAATTCAACAAGAAATGTACGTCTAGTTTAATTTTCCATTAATTAATTTGGAAAATAAAATGTGTTAAACACACGCATGGTAAACAAGAAAGTAAATACACAAGGAGAAAGATAAGACTGAGTTATCTTATTATTCACCATAGATGTACATTTATATTACATCTGTGTGACCCTTGGATTCCACATTCCAAGGTCAATTGGACTCCTTTTGTCCATTCGGCTTCCACACCTACCTATAGAGGATTAGGTGTCCAACATTCCCCCCTTTAATTTGAAGGGGTATGTGTGAGTTCAAGAAGAGATTTGTAATACAAATCTGTAAAGTATGCATGGTAGTACTTAGGTTGAATTAGCTCTCTAAAATTTTGGCTTAAAGAGGTGGTTTAAGGATGACCGCCAACACTAGAATGCTTGGTGTAGTTCCCGAAACTCTTCCAAATTTGGCAAGAAGTTGAGGGCTTCTTCTAGAGGAAGTGTCCCTCATATTTTAAGAGGGAGACCTTCAACCTAGAAGAAGGGAGGTCTACAACCTGTGATGGTTTAAGAATGACCACCAACACTGGAATGCTTAATGCATTTCTCGAAATTCTTCTAAAGCTGGCAAGAAGCTGAAGTCTTTTGCTAGAGGAAGTGCTATGAATTCTTTGAAGAGGAAGAATATCAACCTCGCATAGATGGTTTAAGGCTGTCCCCCAACCAAAGGAATCCTCATGGGCATCCGTGTCTCTAGCTACAACTCTGAATTTGGAATGACAAGTTGTGGCTCACGATCGCTTGAACTATTGTGTCTCCGACTACAACCCTGAATATGGAATGAGAGATTATGGCTCAGGCTCGCTTGAAGTGGCTTCGAATCTTGTAGATGACCATCATTTTCCCCCCTGTCAGGTACAAGGTGAGATGATGGCGAAAAATCAACTGCAAGATTTTTCAATATTCAAGAATAAGTTCTGACATGCGACTTAAACATCTTCTTGGTTGTTGATGCCCATTGCCAAGAAGCGATCCATCCAAGATGAATCTTTGTTCTTACAGGAGGTTTTTTTATGAATCATATGTGTGAAGAATGGATGTGCCGACCATAGTTCTTGCGTGGGTGAAGATCGAAACAATGATATTTCATATTGCCAACTCAATCACAGTGTTGGCATTTTACAATCTGTTGTTGCTGCTGTGGAGGAGGAGCAAGATCTGGAATAGCTGAAGGTGAATTTTCATAAAGAAATCTGACACTCTGAAATTTGATAGGCTTGGAGTAGTCTGGAATATGAAAGGAAAACTCCTTGTCATATCCAAGACCATTTTTGTGCTTGTTATGGAACAAGCTCTTCCCAAGGTCTGATGATGGGATTGGGAGGTGAATCGTGAGCTTCTGCATATGCATACAAAATATGTTCTTGAAATTTGCATTGAATGTGAATCAACTGCAGCATTATTGTCTTGCTTCTTATGGGAGTCTCTTTCAATGTTCTGAACAAAAACAAGTTCAGAATGATGACTCCATTGCTATAATTCTTCTTGCTGGAATTGAGATTCGAGCTGCAAAAACTCGATTTTTTCTTGTGCATTTTGTAAACACATTCTAATGTCATCAAGAGATGATCTGTTGAATTTTACTGTGTCATTAGTAGTATACTGTATCAAAGTGTTCAAAACTCTAATACTTTAGAAATATTGGCCATAATCGTAATAGTATAGACTCACCAAGTGAGATGTTCTCTTCTATTGAAGTTTTTTTTTCAATATCGAATAGCTAATGGAAAAAGAAAACACCTTCTTCAAAAGGATAATTACAAGAGAATGATGAAAATCAAAATAATTATCTCTGCTAGAAACTATGGAAGATGTGAGAGAATGATTATAGGGATCTAGATCTGACTCCACTGCTCGAACATGTAGCCAATAACCGATAATGTTGGCTTCCTTTGAATTTTGGTTTACGTAAACTTCATCAACGTACTGTTATTTTTTATTTAAATACAAAATGTGATGGTGCTTCTATAATCATGGAACCGCTTCTATAGTTGTTATGGCATTTCCCATTGATTTACTGCATCACTATTCTGACTGCTCCTGGACTTGACTTCAATCAACGATGGAAAAATTATATAAAAGGCATCGATACAGAAATGTTACAATGCCTTGACCATTCAAAAAAAAAGTCATGGTGCACATTATTAGTCTTCAAAATCTCATTAGAGATGCCAGGAATGCAGCAAAATAGGCCAAATATCCACTATCCGTTGGCCGAAGAGCTGCGCAATGGGAAGAGTTGGTGCGTGAAGAGGTTGACAGAGGTAGGGCCAAGGTCCAAGCAAAGAGAGGCCAGTAGAGGCCTGCACAAGAAACGTTTGAGGAGCTGCAGTGGAGTATAGAGGGTTGCAGTGAGGGAGGGCAGGTCGATAGTGGAAGGGCGTAGGGTGTAGGTCGCCACAGGAGCAGAGGTGGTAAGGTGAGATAGAGGAGGGAGTGAGGAGGTAGACGTAGCGGTAGGGAGGGAGGCCGAGGAGTGGCAAGCATGCGAGAGGCTGCGGGAGCTAGCATTGGTGGAAGTGGGAGTGGGGAAGGGAAGGTTGAGGATGAGGAGGTAGAGGCAGTAGGGCAGAGTGAGGAGTTGTAGCATTGTTGTGTGGAGGATATGAGTCAACGGGAGGCCACAGAATGGAGCTTGGCTGGCTACATAATGGAGGAAGCAATGTGTTTTATAGTGGTCGAGTGGCCCGAGCAGTGGGATATGGAGCAGCATATATGAGGGAGGGAGCATTGGAGTAGCGTATTGAAGCTGGTGTCTCTATACCAAGGATTAGCGTACCAAGGCATTGTTTGTATGCGTGAGCACTGAGTGTGGGGTCAAGGATTTTGGGAGAGAGAGCATGGAGTGTGTGAAGAGAAGGCAATTTCATATAGGAGGCTGACAGCATCGAGAAATATTGATTGTGGTATGAAGTTGTATGCAACGATATGAAGTGGTATATAGTCGATATGGTGTGAAGGAGACCACAATATCACTCTCAATAGTAACCAACTTGTGGAAGGAATTTTCGTGTTGCGGGAGTGATGGCAAAGGAGGCGAGGATATGGCTTTTATAAATCTGCAGAAATGACATTCACAGTGACTGCATAAATGACAGAATGTGAAGGACAAAGAGCATAGGAATATCGGCACAGAGATATTCTGGAGGAGATTAGCAGTTGTGCTAACTAAATGTTATCACCCACAGCAATGAAGAAAACGGTGAAACATCGGATAGTTTTCAACCTCATTCTAGCAGACTTCGAAAATGCATACTTCCATCACAGTTGCTTTCGCTGGATTAATATCATGGGGGACAGATACACAAGTGTCGTGGAAGGAGATCACGAGGTCGGAAATGGAAAAAAGGGATGGTTATTTTCTTTTTGATAAAAAACTCCACTGGAATTTTGCACAGAAATGTTGGGTAGGAGACCAGTGCTTAATTAGGACAATTGGTATAGAATATTGTGCATATAGTAGATGTTACAGCAAAGGCAGAGATTATTATTGCAGGAATGCAGGTCACGCAAAGACTATTGTAATTGTAGGATAGTGTGTTACAAACTAGACAATGCACAGAAAGGGTCGAGGTCAGGGCTGAGGAAAATGTCAGCGAACGTACCTCCAAAAATAGTGTCCAGTAAAGAAACTGACGTGGAATTCACAGGGGATAAGGCAGATCTGATAGAGGTCGAATTTTATGCTCAAACACCAGCACTTTCAATGGAACATATAAACCCATAGAGGAAGGCCACTTATCATGGCTTTGATACCATGTTAAACACATGCATGGTAAACAAGAAAGTAAATACACAAGGAGAAAGATAAGCGTGAGTTATCTTATTATTCACCATATATGTACATTTATATTACATTGGCGTGACCCTTGGATTCCACATTCCAAGGTCACTTGGACTCCTTTTGTCCATTCGTCTTCCACACCTACCCATAGAGGATTAGGTGTCCAACAAAATGTAATCTTATCTCATAATCACTTGTAATAATTAACTGAGTGTGATAAACTTAGTTAGCTCATGAATTTCGAGTTGAGGGTGGTTGGTGAGGCATGTAGAGTGATTCTATTAGTTATGGATTTCGAGTTGCAGTTAGTGCATTAGTTTAATGCATGTGAAATCAGTTAACTCACTTTATTGAGTTAAATCAATTGAACTAGTTGTAACTGTTTGTTGCACTAGTGAGAAATAAAGTGAATTAAATCAAGTTTAATTCACATGCAGTAATATGGCATGCAACTGATGATTTACTATTAATATTTACATGCATGTCAGTTCCAATGGAGACCCAGTTGAGAGAAAGGTTAAAGGGATGTTAACTATCAGTTGTATCATTATTAGGCTTCCCGCGTGTAGTAAAACTACCATAGGATTTCCCATGAGAACTACGCAGTTTTGGAAAGTTGAGTTTCCTAAAGAATAGGGATTGCATTCCACATGAATTTCACAAGAAAGGCAGGTAGAGAAGAGGTTGAAAATTGGCTAAGTGTTGGTCAATTTTGTCTGGATCAGTGTGAGACAGTTGTGAGAGTGCAGGAGAATCTTGTGAGAAGACTTCATTGTAATTGTTTCATGATTCCTTGGTGAATATAAAATAGAAGATAGAGGGGTTTTGAGCAGCAATATTTCCCTGGGAAAATATCTGTGTTGTGGTTTGATTTGCTTCTTTCTTTACTTGTTGTTATTGGCAATCATGTTTATTTTCCGCAATTGATTTTTAGAAGTATTTAGTATATTTCTTTAGTACACTGCTTGATCGGATTGAATCCATTGATATACATATTGTTTATATAATTTCTACATGGTATCAAAGCGCAGGAAATCACTATAGTGGAGAATAAATTGAGTTTGTGACTGAATGGCATTTGAATTTCCAAATTATTCTTTGGTGCGACAGGCGGATCAGGATCAAGATGGATTTCAATGGCTTGAGATTAAAGTATGCACTTGAGGTCAATTCCAATTATATTGCATGGAAAGACAATATGGAGGAAGTTCTGAAGGACAATGGGTTGAAAGAATTCACTGATAATGACATTCCAAAACCCGCAGCAGCAGATGTCGCTCTTCTTGATGCTTGGCAAAAGAAGGTTGCAAAGGAAAGGAGGATCTTATTGAAGGGAGTACGATACCACATCGTCTCAAGTCTCCATGGAAAATTGACTGCATATGTAATGTGGAAGGCTTTGATAGATCTGTTTCAGGGTAGCAGTGACCATAGAAAATTGGCACTGAAGGACAAGCTCAGGAAAATCAAAAGGGAGAAAGGCGACACTATTCCAAAATATTTAACCAAGTTTGTCCAATGTCAAGATGAGCATGGGAGTGTCTGAATTACTATCGTGGTTGATGACTTGATGAACCTAGCTCTTCTAGGCCTTCCTAATATTTGGCATAGTTATCGGGACTCTGTCAATGGGAGAGAGGAGCTGCCAGATTGGGAATGACTTTGGTCGGATTTGGTGCAAGAAGAATTTAGGTGGAATGCTAGGGATGGATGCTCATATTGGATAGATGATGAGAAAAATTGTGACTTGGCTAGTAAGGCAAATAAAGGGAAAGGAAAGAAATCTTATTCCAAATCTGAGACCGGAAAAGAAGGCAAGAAGCATGACATGTCCAAAGTGAAGTGTTTTCATTGTCACGGTCATGGAAATTATACCACTAATTGTCATCAAAAGAAGAAGAACAAGAAGGCTTTAAGTTCTATAGTTGTTGAGGCTTTGGCCTCGCAATTTGAGTTGGACTTCTCGCTCATCACATGCATGGTTTCAAGTGTAATGGGATCAGTGTGGTACTTGGATAGTGGTGCATATTTCCATATGATGGGAGACAAAGAAATTTTCAGTAGCTTCGAGGAGAAGGACCTCCAGATGCATATCGAAATGGGTGATTACGAGAGGTATAGCACTACCGGGATTGGTACAGTTACCTTCCAGAGACACTTAGGTAAACCCTTCTTATTAAAAGATGTAATGCATGCACCGGGCTTGAAAAATAATTCAGTTCAATCACAATGTTGGAGGATAGAGGTTATGATGTGGTTTTCGGTGAAGGGAAATATTTCCTTCGACACAAAGCCAAAGTACAAGCCAAGAAGATTGGGATTCATGTGAATAATCTCCACAAACTTGATGTAGATGGTTGCACAACATTGATGGGTAAGGTAGAAAAAGTGGTGAGCCGGGATGAGGGTGTTGTGTAACCAGCTCCAAAAATAGAAGAAAAAAGATATCAACGCCTTAGAAATAAGCCACTTCGAGGGGGCAACCTCCAATACATTACATAAATGAACAATTCTTGGCTGGTACAAATGAACAAAACCTCCTTCTATATATAGGAGTCCATGGGGCCACAATATAATCCTAGTGGGCCACAATGTAAGGGCACAATGTAACCCTAGCCGACCTAACATTAATAATTTAAGGGCACAATAATAATAAAATGGGGGTTAAAAGGGTAAAATAATAAAAATACGGGGGTTACACTAACAACAATAAGGGACTATACTAGTAATATAGGGACCTAACATGCCCCTCTCCTTCAAAAAAGTGTTGTCTTCAACACTTGAGTAGCTCTGGGTGCTTCTGTATAAAATTCTCATCCTCCCATGTAGAATCTTCAGTGGGTAAGTTCTTCCACTTGATGAGATACTCTGAAATAGATCGATTCCGTAGTTGTCGAGTTCTTGTTTCCGTGACCGCTTCAGGTTCCAATATAATTTTTCCTTCCTCATCAAGTTATGGTAATATTGTTTGAACTGGAATATTTTCACCGATAACCTTCTTTAAGCATGAAACATGGAAAATTGGATGTACTCGCGAAGAAGTAGGAAGCTCCAATTTGTATGCCATAGTACCAATCTTTTGCAACACCTTGTAAGGACCATAGTACTTTGGCGATAATTTATTATCCTTCTTTTCTTGCTTGAGGGACATTTGTTTGTATGGTTGTAGCCGTAAAAATACCCAATCTCCTACATCAAAACTTCTCTCTCTGCGATGTTGATCTGCCTGTTGTTTCATTCGATTTTGTGCCAAATTCAGGTTATCCTTTAAGAGTTGGAGAACTTCTTACTAATGCTCGATGTGATCTTCCACTGCTTGAACCTTCGAATTTTCCCTTAAAGATGATGTGATCGATGGTGGATGATATCCATAAAGTGCCATAAATGGGGTCATTTTTGCTGCAGTATGGAAGGAAGTGTTATACCACCATTCAGCACGAGGTAACCACTTGACCCATTGTGTTTGTTTATCAGATACAAAACAACGAAGATATCCTTCCAAACATTTATTTACTATCTCAGTTTGACCATCAGATTGAGGATGATAAGATGAGCTATGAGCTAATTGAGTACCCAAACAAGAAAATAACTTCATCCAAAAATTTCCAGTAAAAATGGGATCTCTGTCGCTCACAATAACCCTTGGGCTTCCATGTAGCTTTTGAATTATGTCTATAAATGTAGTAGCAACTGTACTTGCTTTAAATGGATGAGATAATGCACAAAAGTGTGCATACTTGGTAAGTATATCAACTACTACCATGATGACACTCTTTCCTTCGGACTTAGGTAAACCTGTGATCAAATCCATTGAAATCTCCTCCCAACGTTGACTTGGAATGGATAAAGGTTATAGAAGTCTCGGGGTCTTAATTGTTTCCACTTTATTATTGTTGGCAAACCAAACATTCCGCCACAAACTTTCGAATATCAGATTTAAGGCCATCCCAAAAAAATTCTTTCTTCACCCTGTGGTAAGTTTTTAAAAATCCTGAGTGTCTTCCTAAAGGAGAAGTGTGCAATTCCAGAAGAATCTTTTGTTTTAGTTGGGAATTCTTACAAAGATATAAGCGATCTTTGTACCATAAGGAATCATTTTTTCCAACTAAATGTATCAGATGTACTAGGATCTTGCTGCAACTTTTGAATGAGTATCCATACATCTTTGTCCTTCTTCCATTCATCTCTTGCTTCGGTTATCCAATCTGGTTGGATAATAGAAATGGCACAAAGCAATGCTTCCACCTCTTCATTCTTTCGTGAGAGTGCATCTGCAACAACATTAAGCTTTCCTTTTTTGTAGATTATTTCAAAGTCATAACCCAACATCTTTGTGACCCATTTTTGCTGCTCTTCTGAAGATAGTCTTTGTTCCAAAAAGTGTTTAAGACTATCATGATCAGTTTTTTCCTTGAAGTGTCTTCCCATTAGGTAAGTTCTCCATTTCTTTAGTGCATGCAGTATTGCTAACATTTCCTTCTCATAAATAGGTTTCTGTAAATACTTTCCTTTGATTGGACGACTTTCAAAAGCAATGGGTCTTCCTTCTTGCATTAAAACAACACCAATTCCATTTCCTGAGGCATCACATTCCACAATAAAGGTTTTTGTGAAGTCCGGCATAGCTAAGACTGGTGCTAGGCACATTGCCTCTTTAAGATGTTCAAAGGCCTTAGTTGCTTCAGGAGTCCATGAAAATGCATCTTTCTTCAATAATGTTGTTAGAGGTGCTGCTATTCTCCCATAATTCTTAACAAACTTGCGATAATACCCTGTTAACTTGAGAAATCCTCACAACTGCTTTATGGTTGTGGGGACTTTCCATTCCTTAATGGCTTTAATTTTGTTAGGGTCCACTTTAACACCCTTGTGAGATACAATATGACCCAGATATTCCACCTCTTGTACTCCAAAGAAACATTTGGATTTTTTTGCATATAATTGTTTCTCCTGCAATAGTTTGAGCACCCTGTCAACATGTTCAACATGATCCTTCCAAGACCTACTGTAGATTAGTATATCATCAAAAAATACTAGCACAAATTTTCTAAGGAAGGGTTTGAAAATGGAATTCATCAACCCTTGGAATGTAGAAGGTGCATTGGTAAGGCCAAAAGGCATGACCAAAAATTCATAATGACCCTCATGAGTTTGAAATGCTGTTTTTGGAATATCTTCAGTCTTCATTCTAATTTGATGATATCCTGAACGAAGATCCAACTTGGTAAAATAAATTGCTACATGTAATTCATCCAATAATTCATCAATCACAGGAATGGGAAATTTATCTTTAATGGTGAGCTTATTGAGCTCCCTATAATCCGGACACATTCGCCATGATCCATCCTTCTTGTGTACCAATACCACAGGAGTAGAGAAAGAACTTTGACTAGGTTGAATTATACCCGCCTCTAACATTTCTGCAATCATACGTTCAATTTCGCTCTTTTGGAAGTAAGGATATCTATAAGGCCCGATGTTTGGAGGAACACTTCCTGGAATCAAATGAATAGCATGATCATGATCACGAATAGGTGGGAGTCCTTTGGGAGTTTCAAACACCTTGGAATGACTGTCCAAGACTTGTTGGAGATCTGCAGAAATAGATGATTTTGATGTTGGAACTTCTAGTGAGCATAATTGTGCAATTACGCCTCGTTGTTATTTCTTTAGAAGATTTGTCATGACATTAGAGCTTATTATCCTTCCCGGCTTCCCTTCAATACCACATAATTCGACTTCCTTTCCTTCTGAAAAAAATTTCAAGAAAAGTTCTTGAAAATTAAAAGCTACCGTCCCCAAAGATTGTAACCATTGTACTCCTAGTACAACATCAGCACCTCCCATAGGAATGGAAAGCATTGGACTAGTCAATACATATTCCTCCATGGTTAGCTTGATATTATGGCATTTTCCAAACAATTTATAGTTCCTCCATTTGCAACCATCACTTGACATTCTGGTGCTAGGTATAGGAAACAATTTAATTCCTTGGCTACCTTACAATGAATAAAATTATGGGTGCTACCTGAATCAATCAACACTATTACCTTTTTCTTCTTGATCTGTCCTGATATCTTGAGAGTTTGAGGAGTGGTAATTCCTGCTAGTGCATTACATGATATGGTCGGATTCATTTCTTCTTCTTCTTCACAATCTATGTAAAATAATTTCTTTTCAACACACTTATGACCTTTAGTGTATTTGTTATCACAACTGTAGCAAAGCCCTTTTGCTCTTTTTTCTTCCAATTGTTGTGGTGTCAACCTTGTAGGTTGTGGAAATCTAGGCATAGCAACACTTTCTTCTTTATAGAATTGAGTGGTAGGCTTCCTTGTCGCCATTATTTTACATTCAACTTTTCTTGCCAACCTGAATGCCTTCTCCAATGAATCTGGTTCCAAAACGTGAACTTCATGTTGGATATTATCCTTTAAAGTGCCTATGAAGAGATCGATCCTGTGTTCCTCTGGAATATCAGTTACCCTTATATTCAATTTTTGGAATTCCTCAATGTGTTGCCCCACTAAACCCTTTTGTTTGAGATTTATCAATTGGCTAAAGAAGGTGTTTCTCTTTGTATCCTCATAATGTGCTATCATTTCTTCCGTAAAAATTGACCAAGTGACAATTTTTTTACGGGAGCAAAGCCATCGATACCATACAAATGTATTTTTTCTAAATGTAAAGTTGCAATGCGTACCTTTTGTGTGTTTTGCACATTATGGAGATCAAAATATTGCTCCATCTGTAGTATCCATGTTACAGGATCCTTTCCATCAAACTTCCTCATATCCATTTTTGGAATATGGTGGTTCTTCCCGCCAACATTATAGTTTATGAAATCACAATTAACATTTATTTTGTTCTCATCATGAGGTTCTTCTACTATCTTTTCACCATTAGGAAACCTTTCTTGTATCAACTTTGTCAAACCTTCCATGTCTGCTTTTAGAAAATTCTTCATGTTTTCCATTTTCTCATCGATATTAGCTTCCATTTCATCCATCTTAGATTCCATGCCAGCCTCCACGCCATCCATCTTAGCTTCCACGCCATCCATCTTAGCTTCCATGCCTTTCTTCAAAACTTCGATTTCATTTTTTGTTGCTCTTTGCGAGAGTGAAATTTGTTGCACTTGATCTTGTAATTTTGATAGATCATGTTGCAATTCTTTGTCTTCATGAGTCATAGTAGAGCTTTCCAAACGCTTAATGGGTGTTGAATTCTTTTTTGGGGCCATTTTATAATCCAATACTGATATATATTCTACAATATGCCCTTGCCATCAATTCAACTTGATTCTTCAAACAAGACTTATGCAATTCGGAAAAAAATACACACCTTTTACTTGCTTTTGAGGAGCTCGATATTGAAATTTTATTATCTCTGTGATTGCAGCTCTTCTATATCTGAAATTCAGCACTGAAGTAGCCCTCTGAATTATCTTTTGAATGCCATGGGTCTGACCTGATTTGGATTCTCCAAGACAAATTTGTGTCCAATCTCCCACAATTACCTAATTATGGACTGGTTCAATAGATTGAACTTGTATGACTTTCCACATGTCACTGTTTTGTCCTTTGTCTCTGAAATTTATATCCAAGAAACTAAATTCGGTTTACTTGTGACTAATTTTTACGGCACTCCAATCCGATGCCCAGAGAGAGATTTATTGAACTTTTCCCACGATCACCTCTTTGAGATGAAATTCAAGAGCCTGAAAAAGCACTACCTTCCACAGATCATATCTCCAAAGATGTTGTGAACCAAGCCCTGAAATTTTTTGACCAATTTCCTCAGGCTTTCAGCTTCGCACCATAAGAATTTCAGATTCTGAACCTTCGTATAAAAAATTTTATGGTGCAAATTCCAAGATGACCTGTTTAGGAGCCTGAAAAATGACCTAAAATCCACAGATCATATCTCCCAAAATATTGCGAACCAAGCTCTGAAAATTTTAGAAACTCTTCCTTAGGATTTCAGCTTCGCACCCTAAAAATTTCAGCTTCTGAAACTTCGTAGAAAAAAATTTATAGCGAAAATGCCACGATGACCTGTTTGGAGCAGCGAAACCCTAGAATCCCAAGCTCTGATACCAAATGTTGTGTAACCAACTCAAAAATAGAAGAAAAGAGATATCAACACCTTAGAAATAAGCCACTTCAAGGGGGAAACCTCCAATACATTACATAAATGAACAATTCTTGGCTGATACAAATGAACAAAACCTCCTTCTATATATAGGAGGCCATGGGGCCACAATATAATCCTAGTGGGCCACATTGTAATCCTAGCCGACCTAACATTAATAATTTAAGGGCACAATAATAATAAAATGGGGGTTACAAGGGTACAATAATAACAATAAGAGGGTTACACTAACAACAATAAGGGACTATACTAGTAATATAGGGACCTAACAGAGGGTGAGTTATGGCACAAGAGATTGGGCCATCTACACCATGGAGCCTTGAAGTTCATGCTGCAGATTTCTACGGGACTTCCCAAGGGTACTCTTGTGCAGATAAACATGTGCAAGGGATGTACCATGGGGAAGTATGAAAAGGCCACCTTTCACGAGAAGGAGAACCGAGTAGCAGAAATCCTTGAGATATTTCACTCAGATGTGTGTGCACCATTATCTACAGCCTCAAAAACAAAGCATAGGTATTATGTGATATTTGTTGATGATTTTTCTAGAAAGTGTTAGATCTACTTCATGCAGAAGAAAGATTAGATGTTCTCAAAATTTTGTGAGTTCAAATAACTGGTGGAGAGAGATATAGGGAAGCATGTGAAGGCTCTTAGGAGCGACAATGGTGGTGAGTACATATCTAATGAAGTCAATAACTTATGTATCAAAGAAATAATTCAGAGATAGTTGATTCCGCCTCATAACCCACAATAGAATGGGGTCGCAGAAAGAAATAACAAAAAAATTGTGGGTGAAACACGAGCGATGTTGCATGATTAGGGCCTATTGTTGAATCTATGGTAAGAGGCATGCAACACAGTGGTATTTGTGCAAAACTGTGGTCCTCATCGGATACTTGGCATGAGTACAACAGAGGAGGATTTTTCTGGTAAGAAACTTGATGTTTCATATTTTTAAAAAAAATTTCTCATCTGTCTATTTCCATGTGACCAAATATTTTAGGAAGAAGCTTGAACCAACAAATGAGATTGGGATATTTTTTGGGTACACTGATACTCCCCACAACTATCGGGTGTATTTCCCAAACAATAGGATGATTGTTGTGAGACGAGATATAAAATTTGATGAGGACAAAGGAATGTGATTGTCCCTTGACAGGGAATTGGATTTGCATGCAGATGAGGAACTCTTGGTTCCAAATAATTAATCTCAAGATGCGGAGCAGCCACATGCGAAGGATCATGGAGTGGCAGAAAACACTCATGCAGAGCCATCCACTAGACATGGTAGAAGGTGCACCACAGAAGTCGATAGATTGAGACTTGATGCAGCAGAGCATGTAGGAGAACCTACTTCACTGTGCAGACATAGACAGTCTCCAAACATGTTTACTGGATACATGGCTCTTATGAGCAGGTGTATTGTGACAGAACCATCCTCCTTTGAGGAAGTAGTGCAGCAAACAATTTGGTTTGACGCTATGGTTGAGGATTATGACTCCATCGTCAAGAATAGTGCATGGGAATTTGTCCCAAGGCTAGTCATAAAATTAGTGGTTGGATATAGATGTATCTATAAGGTGAAGCAGGCAGCAGATGGGAGTGTGGAGAAGTAAAAAGCTAGATTTGTAGCCTGGGGATCCTCACAAGTTGAGGGGATTTACTCTGAGGAGACTTTCGCACTGATTGCGAGATACTCATTGATTAGATCTATCCTTGCACTCTCAGTGCAGATGGGGTCACAGATACATCAGATGGATTTGAAAATTGTGTTTCTCAATGGATTTATTGAGGAATAAGTGTACATAGAGTAGGCAGAAGGTTTTGAGACCTTTGACAGTGAGTCGCATGTGTGCAGACTCAAGATAGCACTGTATGGGCTAAAGAAAGCACCTCATGCTTGGTACACTAAGATTGACAACTATTTCACTGGGTTGGGCTTCACGAAAAGTGAATCGGATGTGAACCTGTACCAAATTTTGGTTGATGGTAAGCTCTTGATTATCGTACTTTATTTTGATGATCTAATTTTGACAGGTGATGAGAGCTCATAATTTTCTTGTAAAGAGGATCTTGCAAGAGAGTTTGAGATGAAGGACATGGGACTCCTTCACTATTTCCTTGGTTTGGAAATATGGCAGCAAGATGGTGAGCTATTTGTTTCTCAAGGCAATTATGCCAAAGAGATTCTAAGTAAGTTTCACATGGAGAGCCATAAACCCATGGAGACTCCTCTTCTAGGAAACTAGAGGAAGGAGGATGCTACTTCAGGTGAGGTAGTGAACGCTATTGTTTGCAGGCAACTTGTGGGTTCACTGATGTACTTGGTGAACACCATACCAGACATTTTCTACGCATTTAACCAAATGAGTGAAGCTAAGGTTAATCCGACCAAGATCTTTTGGAAGGCGAAGAAGCATATATTGAGATATCTCAGGGTCACTACAGAGTATGGATTATGATACAAATGGATAAAGGGAGTGAAGCTTCAGGGCTTCACTGATGAAGATTGGGCAGGAAGCCCATCAAACAGAAAGATCACATCAGGAGGGATCTTCAGCATAGGACCGACAGAAGTTTCTTGGTACAACAGGAAGTAGAGATTTGTGGCACTCAGTTCATCCAAGGCAGAGTATATCACAAAAATTCAGGCTGCATGTGAGGCCATCTGGATGAGGAAGATTCTGGTTGGTTTGTTTGGTTCTCATATGGATCTGACGGTGATACATTGTGATAACCAAATTTGCATTAAACTCTCGATTAATCAGGTATTCCATGATATGTCCAAGCACATAAAAATTTGGTACCACCATCTCAGAGATTATGTTCATAGGCCCATTACGTTACTTCAGTACATTCCCACATGAGATGAGGATGCAGATATTCTGACGAAGGCGCTCGCCAGGAGAAAATTTGAATACCTCAGAGGCAGGATCGGGGTAGTTGATAATCCCTTTCTT